>JAXGGA010007067.1:0-65180 GCA_038373865.1 Uloborus plumipes
TTTTTTACAAGTTTTTTGTTCAATTTGAGAATTTTTGTCTTTCTAACATCCCGTTTTTGAGAAATTATTCTCTCGCTAGTTTGCACCACAGAAAAATTGCTACCCACAGAGAAGTTATTTTCTGTCATCATAAAATTGCATTCCAAAAATCTGTATCCGAAATGTTTTCAACAAAAGCTTATCGATTTTTAAAATCGTAGAACGTTATTTCCGAAGTATAGTATGTAATTGATAAGTTGAAGAGACATCGTGAAGAAAACGGCTGGAAAGAAGCGGAGAGAAAAGGTTTGTTTCTATCTTTTTTAAGTGGATAAGACCGGCCGATTTCAGACCCCATGCAACTAAATTCTATCTTGCTTGATAGATTTAAGCTAACATCAGTATATCCTACCGAAATCTATCAAAGCAAAGTTGCACATTTCGTATAGTTTGTCTTGTAGCGTGAAGGCGCAGTTTTGGCTAGGGGTGTCAAGCAAATTTTCATTTTTTAGTCTGTTTGGACTAGAATATATTTTTTTTTTAATCGGTCAAACTGCCGCCTCCCTGGCTGCTGTTCCCGTGGCAAGAGCCACTCCTGCCAAACCCTAGCTAACTGAACACCAGTAGGGGTTCTACCAAGCAAAGAATTTAAGAAACGCTGATATGTTTAAAATGATCGTGTTTAAAATGAGCGGAAACTTGTTAACGTTTTTTAATAGAATGGAGAGAGAAACACAGTACGGAATTTGACATCCTATTGACAGAAATTGTTTTATTAATTCAACCTACTTCTCCAAAAGAGGTTTCTTATGCATATTTATTTTCTGCTACTTTGGAAGATTTTTTTTTTCTTTAAGTAGAACACTTTCCATTGGAATTCCTAGATTTGTATAAAAAGGTAATTCGTAATCAAGGACGTTCATGTCATTTGAATAAATCATTTTCTGTTTGAGAATAATTATTCCATTAATTTTATGTTTCTCTTAACTTTAAATTAGATTTTAAATATCCAATCTGCAAAATATATTTTACAAATTTACTGATTTGTAAAAGACAGTATCTAATTTCCTTTTCTTTGTTGTGAATTCTTTATAAGAACATTTAATCTGATTTCCTTTAATCCTTTATGCTTCAAAATCGATATAATTACAATAGAGATTTGGCAATGCTACAAAGAACAACTCTTGCAAATTTTCTTTTACAAAACCTAAAAACTACTCTACTTTTCAATGTGTTACATGCTTAAAAGCCAACGAATTTGAGCAGATTTTAAATAAACTAAATAATAATTTCAACGTCAATTATATATCATAAATTGTTCATTAGAATTTAGTATAACCTAACACAAAAGGAAGTAAATTATCAATTTATTTCTTTCAAAAGTGATGAAAATCAAAATTTATTACTTTTATAAGAGGAAAGGAGAGAATGAACAGTATTTCCTGAAACTTTCATTTTTCTTCCTCATATTTCTTTCAAAGATTTTTCAAAGTAAAAAATGTCTGAGTTGTTTTATGTGTGCTATAGCAGAAGTTAAAATGCAAGTCGGATAGTACATCATATGTTCATAAGCACCTTTCCAGACGTCGCAGTAGGTTTTAAGAAACAATATTACAAGAATAGCAGGATCAAAATCAAGACACCTTTAATATTGTTTAAGTTTGTAATGCACATATATAATATTAGACTCAATACTATCTTCTTATATTCTGTGAAAGGTATATTATAACATGTTTTAATCAATTTCACTGGAGCTTGCATTTTTTTTTACTGAAAACA
The DNA here is from genome assembly GCA_038373865.1 of Uloborus plumipes. Classification (NCBI taxonomy): domain Eukaryota; kingdom Metazoa; phylum Arthropoda; class Arachnida; order Araneae; family Uloboridae; genus Uloborus; species Uloborus plumipes. Next base: position 1,759 of record JAXGGA010007067.1, read on the forward strand.
TTGGCATAAAAAAGATCAATGCAAATTGCAAATAAATAAATAAATGTGTTGTTTGCACTTCTATTATGATATGTTGAAAATTTTCAATCAAATGGGGATACGACCAGTTAGAGTTTCTTTCTATTTCTGAAAAGAAAACGGCTAAAAAAGGCTGTACTGGTTGGGGTGTTCATTCATTGGGTTAGGGTACTTTTTTTCATTACAACCCCCCAAAACACCCGATGAACTTCCTTTTGAACCATACAAAATTCTCACATTTTTTAAAAGAAATTTCACATATTTGAAGTATTTTACGGTCATGTGGCAAATGCTACAAGCTATAAATATTTCAAAAATGAAAATTCGCTTATGTATTCATTCACTGGTCGTTCTACCTTAGTAAAGTTACATTCAATACTATAAATTATATACATATTGTGATGTTAGGCCGTACAAAGGGGGAGCTTTTAAATATCTACACTGTAAAAAATAAATGTTGTTTTTTTACAGTCCAATCTTAGAGTAATAAACTGCAAAAATTGCTAATTTTACAGTACTAAACTAAAATTGCTAATTTTACAGTTTGTTGCCGTGCATTTTAGTTTTAACCTGGAACCTCTACTTCTAGTATTATACTGTTGTTTTTACAGTATAACACAGCTAAATATTATGGCAATAAACTGTAAAATTGCTGAATTTACAGTAAGAAACTGAAAATGCTAGTTTCAGTTTATTACTGTGTATTTTGCAGTTTTAAATTGAAGGGACAAGTGGATAAAGATGATATGTGACATTTGAATTTCGCCGATTTACACAAATTCAAATTAGTGTAATTTCAATTGTGTGAACTCAAAAATGCAGTTGAAGGGGCAAGTGAATAAAGGTAATAGGTGACAATTCTTTTAATTTTACAAAAAGCATTCAAAAAAAAAATTGTTACCTTATCACCTCTATCCATGGCGAAAAGTAAGTCTTTCAAAAATTGTCACATATCACCTTTATCCACTTGCCCCTTCAATTGGAACCTCGGCTGCCAGTATTATACTGTAAAAACACCAATTAATTTTTTTGCAGTGTAGATGTAGAATATTTCTGCTTAACAGTTGCACTATTTTTGTTGAAACTTTGTTGCATCTCTTTTCGGAAGTAGCTCATCCTAAATTCAGGATAGCTTTGAAAATGTTAATAATTCATTTTAAATTCATTTATAATAATTTTTTTTATTTTGATAGCTGTATAATATTTCAAGAGTTTTTTGCTCGTTTTATACCAGCAAAAGCTATAAAACTATTAAAATATGAGTAGAGCATTTTAAAATAAAAGAGTTGTGGCTCAAAGATACAATAAATGACTCAAATCATTCATTGAACTCGAAATCAACAGTGGATTTGGGTGAAGCTCAAAATTTACGGTGGTTCGCTGGTCCATAGGACCACAAATATATCCATTGGACCAGAAAATATAAATTTTAGTGGTCCACGAGACCACACACACAGTGAACTTGTATTTTTATTTTCCTTTCAGAAGTTGTAAGCATCATATTCTTTTGAATCCGTCGATAATGTTATTTACAATGTTTAGGTTTTCTTTGCATGAAAATATAAATTAAGAAATTTCTGCAGCACTATAATCTATTGTTTTGGTATATTAAAGATTGAAGATAGCGAATGGATTCCACGTCTCACATTATTTTGTCCTCTTTTTTCGTTATTTTTTATTGATTAAAACCATGGCATTGTAATGGACCACTAAATGTGTCTACGCACCAGTAAAATTTAATAATTACTGGTCCAATGAACCAATGACAAATTATAATAAATATTTATTTATTTTTCAACCAATGAATGACTGCAACATTTTACATTATATATGCGGTTGCCAGCCTGCAAAGTAATAAGATTTCCATCCTAGAATTGAACAGCAACAGAACCATATCAACTATAATAGCCAGACAAAGAAATTAACGTTTAAAAAGCATGAAAATTTCTACTAACGAGCAAAGGAATTACTCCAAATTTTGCCCTCTATGCCCGTATAACATCCAACTATCTCCAAAGCACATACTCAGCTGTCCAGCAATACTTGCCAAACTCCTAAGCATCGACATTGAGGACCCTGAAAAATTTCTTTTTTCAAACAAAACTGTAGACGTCGCCGGGGCTATCTTCGACAGCTTCGGGACATTAAGGGCTTTTTCATGGACAATACATCATCATCATCATCATAACTTGATTGAACCTGGTCTTTACCAGTTGATAGATAGGTGTTAACTACAGTATAGTGACGATTATCCGACCCTAGCTCATATAAGCATAATTTAGGATAATTAGAAGAAATCTCGGTATTGTTTTTGACCGTATTAAAACAATTGAAACACATATTTTAAGGCAAGAAATACATATTGTAATTGAATTTAATTCTGAATAGATTAAATTAAAAAAAATTGTGTGTGTGTGTCTAATTTTTATTTTTCTATGAAAAAGAGATAGAATTATCTTCCTCCTTTTCTTAAACATTAATTTGAAGTAATGTTTTCCTTTCTGTCTACAAATTCAAAAAAAAAAAAAAAAAAGCGAGAGAGAAAGAAAAAAAATTATTTTTAAGTTTAATTAAGTACCGTAAAATGGGGTGTATAGGAACAGCGGGGTCAATCGGAACAAAACTTCCCGACCGTACAAAGAAATTCTTCATAAATATACTATTGGGTATTTTTCGCCATTAATTTTTTTTATAGAAAGATAAGATCATAGGAAGTAGGAAAAAATTACTTTTGTCACTCTGGCAACGCTGCTGGCTTCTAAGGAGGGCTACACGTGGAATGCTAGAAAAATTCACATTTTCATACCCTGCAAAACTTCATATGCAAGAACAAATCTTCTTATATTTATAAATTAAGAGTGGTATGTTTCAATTATACATGTATCTGAACAACAGAATACCACATTAGAATTTACATTTTTTATAAATTGTGTCATAAAACTGAAGATTCCTGAAAAATGACATCGGAAAAAAATTTGCGGGGTGAATCGGAACACTTAATTTAGTTGTTCCAATTCAAACTTATTTGAAGGAAAGTGTTTAAAAAATCAAGATTCTAACCCCAATTCTTCTAATCAAGACAAGGACAAGGATTTATTACTGTTTATCCCTACTCGTGAGCAACTAGATCTTAGAATAACAAAAAGTAGCAGATTTCAAAAGATTTTTTCTCCAGGAGACTTCTTTTTACTTAAAATACGCTGGGGAAAGTCATATAGACTTTATATAGCAAAAGGCAGTACACAGACAGTCATGAATAAGCGTTAAAATCTTTCAGGACAATCCCCGAAACCCAGAGATTTCAAGAAACTAAAGAAAAGGCAGAGTTCATCCCAGAAGATACTATGAAAAAACTTAAACCAATTCACAATTGCTAGTTTTAAGGACAAGTACATATTTGTGCACGACATGAGTGACTTCCATTCATGTTAAATCTTTGTGTTTCAATTCAAAAGCATTTCTTAAAATTACTTTTCATTTTTTATAAGTTCAAAATTATTTTGATTTTTGACAAATTATAAACGTTTACTGGTATTGAAATTATACTTTTATTTGACAGTAATTATCTGTTCTTTATCTCCCCCATCAACATTACTCATGTTTGTGAGACCTATTACAGGTTAAATGGAAAAAAATAAAAATTTTAACATGTGTTCCGATTGACCCCTATCAGCGGGGTGATTCGGAACACCCATAATTTCCTATATATTTCAATAATAACTGCTCAAAATGTTTTTTCTTTGCTTGGAATATCAAAAGCAAAGCAAGACCGAAGTTTTTACCCAGAAAATCAAACTTGAAAAAAATCTTTTAACTGCTTTTTTTGCAATCAAAGCTGAAAAGTGTTCCGATTAACCCCATTTTACGGTAGCATTTAAAACATGAAATTTTACTTTTACACTCTGGATTTGAAAACGCACTCTTGGAATGTATTTGTATATTTTATTCAGTCTGGAAAGCAGATAACTTAAAATTTATTACATTAATACAATTTACTTTAATAGATGGAAGTTCAAAACTAACTTAGGCATGATTTAGATACTTTGTTCCGGAACTCACAGCAAAAACGCACGGAAGTATAGAAATTGAAGGGTTTAGTGGATGAAGGGGCTATATTGCATTTTTTTGAAAATGCAATCTGAACACAGGTAAGCAATGGATACAGGTAAGCAAATAAAATTTGTAGAGAAAATACAACGTTAAGGAGACACAAATAAGTAAGTCTGTGCATCCATAAGCTCACAATTTTTATGCATTGAAAAAGGCGTTCCTTGTAACGCCGAAACACGTGTCTGCAGTATCCCTGCTTATTTGTGCCTCCTTAACGTTGTATTTTTCTCTTCATCAATAGCACAAAGGTATTTGTAAATAAAACTTGGTTCATTAAAAAAAAAGATGTCATTAGCCCAATTTCATAAGGCCGCTTAGCGGCAAAACCAGAAAAGGAAAAAGCTGCGAAAATAAACTTTTGAAATTAAATTACTCTAAATTAGTGTTTTGTTACATAGCCTCTTCATCTCATAAGCCGTTCAATTATTAATTCGAAAAAAAGGGATAGATTAACAGCAAAGTAGTCTTTAGATTAGCAGCAGCAGTAATACACCGTTTGAACGATAAAATGTTTCAAAAAGGCCTATAACATTCTAGTTATACGTAAGTAATTAAAGTACCTACCATCAAATAGAATTTACTCATCAATCAGTATTCAGATCACTAAAATGTACCAAAAGCAAAACAATTAAGAGCCAGGTGTACCTAAAAAGCATCTGCTTGTAAAAAAAAACTATTAATTATTCAAAAGTTAAGATAAACCCACAAAGAGGTTCAATAGATTCCAGGACTGATTTTGAAGGAACATGATGCTCCATTGCAATTTACTTTAATTTTCAAAATAAACTATTGTGAGTTACAGTAACCTTGCATAAGTTTCATGTTACAAAGATGTGTTGCAAAACTTTCTTTAAAAGAGGGAGGGGGAAGAGAAAAATGTTTAAAACAATTGAATGGTTTATTTCAAAAACCAATTAAACGAAAAAATTCTTAAGTTTAAGAACACATTTATATGATCGCATTAAATTATTCAATCGAAATTGCAGCACTTTTTACTGGAAGAAATACGTTCAAAAATGTTTACATTTCAGTTTGAAATATTGTAATCATTATTGAAATTTTTTTTAATTTGGGTAAAATTTGTTTTTTCTAACTTTTAGAGCTTTTCGCTTGACTGATTTTTGAAATAAACGGTTCAATTATGTGATGAAAAACTTTAAAAAGGCTTTTAAATCAACAACAGTAATCAAAGAAAATGGCAAAAGCACGCACCAGTCAAATAATTTCCGAATTCCACTATTCTGCAATTACCAAGTTAAGCCATGATTATTATTATATTTTTAACGTTATTAACAATTAACTTTATGACTGCTATTAATCATTTTCATTTTGGCAAAGATTCAAGAAATTGTCCCACCCACTTATATCAAAATCTCATAAAAAGGAAAGACAAGAAAAAGGACAATATAAATGTACTGGTATTTTATCTCTCCTTTTTCAGAGTAAAAGAAGTGCGATAGTGAAGGAAGGACATAATAACCTCTATACTAATTTATTATCGTGTCCGCAAGGATTTGCACCATATTTTTTTTTTTTTTTGTCGGATGCTGTTTCTGTCTGAAGAGGTATGTGTAAAGTTTATTCTGGGGACTGGAACCATTCGTTGAAACACGAAAACCAACGAAGATGGTCCTATCACAACTCGTGATTCCGAAAAACATAATTTAAATTCAAGCTGTCAAAATTCCACATGATTTTAGTTCTTACTGAGCTCTGCCTTATAATGATACGTAACTGACTAAAAAAATAAAGAGTAAAAACGCTCTTTGGAAGCTTTAGCAAAATTGCGTGCTTGGAGTATTGAATCGTGGTTATATTCTCAATAATAATTAATCCAGCTGTCATTGACAAGAGCTCATGTCAAACGGAGTTCCCCCAACTGAATCGACATGCTACTGACAGGTTCCGTTTTTAAGTAATAGCTAGAGATAGGAAAATGAACGATACAGAATCTCCTGATCCTGCGAAGAAGAACCGCTGCCCCTGGTGGACAGAGTAATCGAAAGCAAAATGACAATTTTAAAAAAGATCTTGAGAAGCTCAGATAAAATGAATTCAATTTTAAATAATGAAATCGAGACTTTTTCTTTTCTTTTTTTGGAATATTCAAATCCATTAGGAAAATTACAATTTTGGAAGAGCACTTTCAATAACTTCAAAAATAGCTTCCGAATGAATTGTAATGATTGAAAGATGCAGAAAACTGTGTCCAATGTATTGCCAACCTTCTTCTTGCAAAAGAGAGAATATAACACTTAATTTTAAAACCTTATTGGGTGAGTGTAGCATTAAGTCAAATATTAAGTTACAAAATTGTTCTAAGTTATCACGAATTACTGTATTTTTTTCGTTGAAATAAAAATTCTGGCAGATAAGTAACTTATGATACACATTTACAAGACTTCAAATTTCAGCTTTTAGAGAACACTGGCTTTCGTCAGAGTTCAAAATTTTAAATTAAAATAATAAGAGAAATAAATAAAAACATAAATTTAAAAAAAAAAAACAGGGAACATAGTTTTAATATTTAAAATTTAGGCTTTGAGGACTATGTTCTAAACAAAAAGTACCATGCATGTGAGCAACTTGCAAGACAGTTTGAAAATGGAAAGTTTTAAGTTCAATTATCTCTCATGACTTTTAATGTCTTTCATTATTTTCAGATAGGAAGAATAATCAGCCGATATACGTATCATCTAAAACTTTGAGGTACATTAAGACTTTATTTTTTATTGCTTACGGAAGGCTATTAACAACGACGAAATAGAAAACATGACGAACAAAGATTTATAAGACAGTTTGAACGTTATGCTTTGTTTTAAGCCCAATAGTTATTTTAGCCTTAATAAAAATAAAAAAAAAGCTTAAGAGGTGTTTTTAAACTGTACAATATTATCAATGACAGGTTTTTTTTTATATATTGATAATCTGATCTATCAAGATATGTAAAGAGTTTTAAAATGTAAAGCTTTAACATTTAGAGTTTATTATATGCTTAGGATATACCATATCATTACAATGTGATTCAAAACTTTTTGCGCAAGATGTTAAAAGGGGACCTAAACAAGCATACTTCATACAGGAATGCATACAGGAATGCGATGCTGGCGTGAATTCCAAGAACAAATGACTAACAGATGAGAAACAGGTACACAAGATAATTTTACACAATATTTCAATTCTTAACAAAGCGGTTGCTATAACACACACGTCGCAAACACAACAAAGCGATCGATAAAAGCATGTGGCTCGTCATTGCATTGCTGGTAGGGTTGTAAATGCGACGCATGCAATAAATATGCAGGTTGCAGGTTTTAACAACTTCATTAAAACATCCCTAAAAACTAAAATGTACTACAAAATCGTGTTTGTGCAATAATTTATCATGATTTGCGTTTTGTGAACTAATACGCATCGGTCAGTTTCCGGCATTGCGTGCATGTAGCGCATCAGTATTGCTTTTGTGACTATATACTGCGATTCCAGTAGCTTATTTTAGGAGGGTAGCAGTGGCCCGTGCCCCTCCCGAACTGATAAAATAATTTAGCTATACCATTAACTGTTTCTTAATTCCTTTCTTCATAACTTAACTAACAATTGAACGGTTTCTATCAAAATAATATACGCACAAAGCATATTTGAATTAAACCACTTTGTTTTGATGGAGATAATATTGCAGCCGGCGGTTAGTGTAAAAGGAGGCATAAAACTCACGAGTTTCGAAATTGAAGATACATAGCACCACTATTTGTTCATGAATTCTTCTTTGACAGAGAAAAGTATTTATTCTGATTCAATAACCTCTTGTTTTAACAATTATGTCAATATTCCTAAGTAATACTTAGCAGTATGGTATACTAAACCATGTTGGTGAAATCATATAAGGTTTAGTAGCTAATTGACTTAAAATGTTAAAACAGATATTTTGTCACTACATTCGAATTAAATTAGTATGTAATATTTATGTTCCTTAAGATGAATCAATCGGTTTTAAGAGCTCTTTAAAAGTATTTTAAGGGAACTTCTTTGATAAAAAAAATATATGGGATCAGAAATACTTTTTATTTTTCGGTGCCCTTCCCAAATACTGTTTCTGTATCCGCCCTGTCTAGTTTGTGCTAGGGATGGAATCAATCAACTGAAGACCACAGGTTTTTTAAACAATTAAAATCATACCCAACCCTCACTCCCCTAAATATCTTACCGTCGTTTTCTTTGTGCCACGTGATAGAATTCAATTGATTTCCGTCCTGATTAACAATAGGAAATAAAGAAATGATATGATCAGTTCTAAATTGTGTTCTTTGCTGAGAAAATCAGCTCACAAGGATCTACACTCAGCTTTCCATACATATTAAGCACATGAAAAGCGCAGTTTTCCACACAGATCCGATTCGTGTGGGTAAATTCTTATTCAACTAACTAAACCAAGAGTATGGATTTATCTTAGCCACAGATTTTAAACGTGAATAAAAGTTGATTTGACGTAATTTCCCATTCATTCCGTGTCTTTATTTTGTCCCTCAAAGAATGTAAACTGCAAACAAATATGATGTAAAAATGCTTTTTAACGGCTTCAACAAAGGAGGAGGTTATCAATTCAAAGCGTATACTTTTTTTTTTGGTTTGTTCGCACATAACATCTGATCTGCTGAACCGATTTGGACGATTTTTTTTAAATCGATAGGAGATGGTGTAACTTAGGTACCACGTACTCATATGACGATATTTGTTCACTAGAAAAAAAGTTATTATAAAAAACAGTAAATTTCATGTCATTTCCCCATTAAATGATTAAATTTTCAATCCATTGTTGCAAAAATTTTTTGCCTCGCAACAGCAATATTAATAGTAATCATGATGAAAAATTTGAACCAAGGCTTAACTAAATCTAACATGAAACTCATTAGCGGTAACGTACGTAGTGTATGAGTTAAAATCTTATGAACAACGAGAAACTAGAATTGCTTTGAAATATAAATAAGTTGACAAACCGTTGATATTTAAATGGCTTTGATTAAGCTAGTATACAAATAAATAGCAGAGAATAACAAAGATTAATTTTTAGTGTCAATCGTTTATAGTTTTAGACGCGTTGATAGTTTCTTCCTTTTTTTTTCAGTTTATTTTATGGAGCATTTACTTAAGAAAATTAGGTGAAGTTCCGTAATGGAAACATTACCTTATTTAATAAGTACACTTACACTGAAAAGAATAAAATAAAATAATTTTGGAAAAAAATAGAACCGACTTCAGTTGGAAATTGCTCTAAAAAGTAAAAAATAATTTTTTTCTTTGAACACCATCGAAACTACTTTTAAACACGAGTTTTGAAGTCGGCGCAAAAACGATTGGTCAAATGATATTTAACCATATTTTGGAAGAAAAACCATTGAAAATTAAAAGCAGAATATTTGTATAATTACACGAATGTGTGGTAATGAATGAAATGTATGCGAATGCTTTTAAAGAACCTGGATCCATTAAAATGTAGATAGTTGAATTATAGTTGCGTATGATTCTATACATTGTTTTTGCGCCGACTTCAAAACTTATGTTTAAAAGTAGTTTCGATGGTGTTCAAAGAAAAAAATTATTTTTTACTTTTTAGAGCAATTTCCAACAGAAGTCGGTTCTATTTTTTTCCAAAATTATTTTATAATTTGACGACTTACATCGGGAGAAATTTCTAAACCCTGGATTATTTTCAAAGTTTCTAAAGTCAATTTATCCATAATTATATGAGTACTTAACTTCTGCCTTAAACCTGATTAGCTAACTTGATTAACGATGGTTAACTTTATAATTGCTATTCTACATTTTTTAAGCATCTTATCATATCAAGTCTCCTATCCAAGACAGAGTAAATGTAAAGTAAAGCATTAAAACATACTTTTACCGTATTAGTCAATTCATTTTCTTTCGTAGTTAATAATCAAACTTTAATTGAAACAATTGATTTAAAAAAGCATGACTCAATGTTTTGGATTGAACTGACTTGCATCCTTAATACATTGACTTCCAATTTTGATTGTCACATCTTTATGCAGTGGGGGAAAAAAAAGAGGAAATGCGCTTCTTTAAAACCGAAGTAAATGTGTGCAATTTAACTTGCTCCCAAATAGCATACTTCGTTTTTTAAAGGTTGTAAAATGGTTATTAACGTTGTAACAACCGCTTAAAAACGTGTAAAGGTTATTTGTGCTACCTGGGCTAGTTTATGGAAAAAATCGCAAAATGTGTAGAAAAAAAAAAGACATGACACCACTCTAATGAAATGAAAAAATGGTAATGACTTTTTCTCTTGATCAAGGTGAAACAACTTTGGTGAAAAGGCTCAAGTTGAAACAACTTCTTTTATCCAATGTCTGATCACATGCTAGATCAAGACAATCAGATCAAAAATCTGGATGCAACCGAGCCACAGATTTTTAAGGCGAATAACAACGCTGTTATACACAGCTAACCCATTAAGTTTCGCACCTTAGTTTTGCCAGGCAAAGTATGTATCAAAGTAGATGTATTGCCCCGTGTCACGCGACAGAGTTCATTTATTTTTCCTCTGGAGCTTTTACGATCCATACGTGCCGACACTAGCCACCAACAATGTAGGGTGCGGCACGAAACTCGGTATTATTAGCTAGAAAAACTGTGTTTCGACATGATATCAAAACATGGTTGGAAAACTGTGGAACAACATGTGTAAAAAAAGTGTTATAGTGATTAAATCATTCATGTTGAAGTTGAAATTTTCATTAGAAAACTCGACTAATCAGTTTTGCGACAGGGGATATGATTTACAGATTCAATTTTTTCCTGCATCTTTGAATGGCTATTCACCTTTGGTTCTGTTCAGAATAACTTTATTAAGACATAACCAAATGAATGCTCCATTTTAGTTTTATAGACTAAAAGTTGCTTCGGTTTGATTTTTCCAAGAATTGCCGAAAAAAATCATTCTTCGTGTTGATTAATGAAAGTTAACGCACAGAAGACTTCTTATACTCATTTTCGAAGAATTTATGGTTTTTATTCTGCTTAAGATTGCTTTTAGTTTTGACAATTTTATTAAGCTATATTTTTGCGAGACTCCAAAACTTTATTATTGTGAAACAAAATTAATTTATTTTCAATAATTTGTTCAATATTGTCGGGAAACTAGCAATTTTAATGTTAAGAAGGAAAATAATTTTTTCCTCCACCTTTCTTCAAAATCTTTTTCGCCCCCCCCCCCCCCCCATATTTAATAGCTAATACAAAGAGAATATTTTTTAAAAAATGTGTTGCTTTTGATGAGGGAATGGGGAGGGGGGAGTGCTTCTGAAACTACATTCTTTACAAGGTTCTACTTCGTTTAACTAGATTAAGATATATCATAAGATCATTTTCACTATAGACTATGTTAAGAAAAAATCTACCCTTCTGGGCTGCTTCGTGCTAAAGTACTGCAGCACACTTCAGTTCTTCGTCGAGCCAAGGATGTGTTGTGACAAATTGTATTCAACTAACTGGAGCAATTTGTTTCACACTGACTTTTAATTGAAGACTGATTTTAATGAGCAGTTTTTTTTTAATTGTAATCTAGTGCACTTGTTAAAACGCTCAAAACTCTATTTTCTTATATTGAACGGATAATGTGTATTCTTTCCATACTAAGAAAAAGAGAGGAAAAAGAGTAATCAAAATAAAATAACAGAAAATAATCTTATTCTAAAGTAAGAGGGGATTCAGATTTGACAATATTAAGCCTTAAAATTTCAAATAGCATGCTTGTATTTGCTGTTTTGAATTTTCTAACTTTAATGCAGAATACGGCCATGCTATGGCAGACCTACAACAAATGGAAACTGAAAAAAAGAACACTGCTTATGTCACTACATATTTTCTTAGTAATGTTCAATGTATCTGTCAGGAAACCATTTGACCCGGAAAACGATTAATCAGTCTAATTTTTGTCAACATTTCAAATCATCTTTTTCAAAGTTATCCTTTGATGTTGCATTTTTTCTGAGCTGGAAATGCTCAAAAAAAAAAAAAAAAAATCTCAAATCCTTCCCATTTGTAACTTTTATTATCATTTTCAACCCGTTATAAATTCACTGGGGGATGAATAACTTCTGTAAAATATTTTCAAGATACCAAAATACGCTACTTTTGATTCCTAGCTCTTTCGAAATTCCCGAATTCATCTTAGCGTCATGATTTGCAGAAGCTTTTCGGAACCACATACTACTTCAATTCAATAAACATCCACCTACTACCAGTTCCTCGTATTCATCGATTGATAAAGCCATATTTATTTTTTCCTTCTTCTCTTACGTTAAACACAAGATGAAATATCACCATAAAACCTACCGATTTATTCTTTTTTAATAAAAGATGGAAGACATCCATGAAACCTGCTGATTTCGACAAGAACCCCCCATTCGTGCGTACAAGAATCTTACTTGTTTCCCGCAGCGGCCTCCTGCAGAGCAAAAAGCACTTCTGGACAAGTTGAGATTGCACGCGGCATTCGAGTCTGGATGGCCAGATGGCACGTTTCATAGTGATGGATCGTCAGCTATTATTGAAATGATGCATTTCTTTTCAGCTAAAGTGCTGATGTAGCCCTCCTTGCCAGTTCACAAAATTTGTCTTTTACTCATGACCGACGAGAGCTCATGGCAGCCTAGTCGGAAACTGGAGCCCGACTCGGATTCGGAATATTATAACTTTTACATGCTTTATAGTGGCTGTGGGGGGCAGGAGCCCAAGCTGACAAGGGGCCCGCGGTGCCTACCGGCGGCCGTGCTTGTAATAACAAATTTGCTATCAACGGTTTGATTTTGAAGCAATTTATTATTTCTACATAAACTTATATTTTGTTTGAAATGTTAAACTACGATACGTATGCAGAAACGACATTTTACTTGTAAAATTTCCTATTGTGCTCATTATTATGTCGATTATTATACATATATAATAAATTTAACTTTTTGGTCAGATTTATACTTCCATAAAGATTTCTAATGATATGAGTTCAGCTAAGGTCTGATATGGCTCTCATTCTCAAACACTGCTGTAGATAATGACGTCATGTTTCGTTTTGTTTTGAAAGTATCGGCTCAAAATATAACCAGGCATAAATATACCACGTATAATCGATGAAAATTTCCATTTATGACTTCATTTTTCAAGGAAGCTAGAAACTGTTCCTTATTGTCATTTCACTTCTGTATTCTGCTGTGAATCTTATGCTCAAAACATACTGCAGTTCTTAACTTAAAGGAGGGAAAGAAGTAGACACAGTTTCAAGATTCTCCAGAAATGAACAAGAACCGTTCCTTTATTTTTTTGTATGTTTAAAATTGAAATGTAGTCTTGTTTGATTAAATCGAAGATCAAACATGAATGCAATGTCATAAATTAGATATCATGACATTTAAATAAATGCGGTTTTTTTATGAGAAGGGGAGGTATGCATTCATAATGATAATGATTCATAAAAGTTATAAAAGGAGTACATGGGTTGAGAAAAGTTAAGCACAACCGTAAAAAAGGCATTGCCACCGAAAGCCAAGGTGGGCCTCTTGTCCTGTCGCGGGACTTCTGAGTCCCGTCGGAGCATAAAGGGTTAACTTAAAAATCGTTTACTACGTTTCTTGTGAAAGCACACATCAGTTTAAAACTCATATTAGCTTACCGACTCGTATTCTCCATATTTTCACCGGAGATAAACTTTCTGAACTTGAGGTATGCTCCACTGGGGTGTAAGTATCTTTTACAAATTAACGTAAAATAATTAAAACTAAAAAGATGTTTGTGCAAAGTGGAAGAAAAAAATTTTCCGAATAAATACTATACAAAACTTCCAGGATCTAGATATCGAGTCCAAAAATACAAATAAATAAACGCCTTCTTTTAATACATTATCATCACTCATGCATGAATTCCCAAGTACAAAACGGACGAACTATATATATCGCTGAAGAGGATGCTCGCATCCTGTTGACGATTTAGAAAATTCAAAAATTGCGAGCAGTTTAAAGCCATGAGATAAACAATATACAAATAACTTAGATTTACATAAATTTGATATTCATTTCATACGTTAATGGGACGTTCTGCATCTTGAAGAAGGCAGGAATTTCATACCAATTGACAAAGCTTTCTCTCTTCTGTTATTTTTGAAAGGAGTTGATAGAAAAAATGCTACTTTTTTCTTCTTTTCTCGTTTCTTTCTTTCACATCCCTTCCCACCCACTATCAGTGCGAGATCTACAATTTTTCTGAGCCGGTGCAAATCTTTACACTGCAGTTCCTACCTATCTTCCTTCAATTTTTATATTGAGTTTCAGCAAAAAACACACACAAATAGAATACATTTTTCACCTCCTCCTCTCTTCTGTTTCAGCACTGCTTATTTTTACAAAGAATTAATATTTAAGAGACAATCGTGATCAAATAGAAAAAAAATCATATTTCATGGAGGAAAAAACATGTGATTCAACTAAAATGCAAATTTAAAATTACTTGCTCCTTTGTATCGTATTAAAAAATAATTCCAATGCAAATAATAAAACTTCAAGTCAATAATTGCTTACAATTTTACATTAAAGCTTTCATCTGTCCAACTTAGCCTTCCAAGGTTTAAAAATAAACGTACTTATCTGTTCGCAACTGCAATGATATAACAACGAAGCATTCAAATCTTCTAAGCGGGGGCGCTTAGTTGATATTAATGAAAGCAAGGAAAATTTTACGCTCAGAAAAATTACATTTGAAACATTAGGAAATTTACGTTACACCCAGGGCAAGTTTTAGAAATTTTAGGATGGTAGACTGGACACAACTGCAGCCCTTGAACAGTATAATCGACAAAAATGCTCTAGAGTTACAACCACACACTTTTTGTTATTGCTTACAACAGCTAGAATGCACTTAAGGTGTTCGGAGCAGAATTTAGCTCCATTCCGCCTCTCGGCAGATTTCAATACATTAATTTTGATTATTCTAATATAAAATATTTTGATAATGTTACCACTTTATTCAAGTTAACCACTTTATTCAAATGTAGGGAAAGTTAAAAATATTTTTTAAAGAACAGGCTTTGATTTGATAAAATTTTAGGTAAAATTTTCTTAAAATGGAAAAATAAACTGAATGCTAATATTTGAAGTTAAAACTTAACAAACTGACCTTGAAAACAAAATATTAGTTTGCCTCAATATTTTAATTATGTTAGAATAGTTCTTCCCCTAGTTACACAACTCCACCCATTTCTTTCTCCGCATGTCAACAGCGCTGGTTGTTAAACGCTGTAAATTGAAGTTAAACGAAACGGAAACATCGCGTAAATAACCATATGGACGGAGCAATGCAGTATCTCCTGGGCGTTCGCCAGTTAATTTTAGAATTGCCATAAATCGCTGGTAAACACCTTTGCGAAATTTGTGACACGTTTCACTTAGTCTGGTAGTAAACGATATTATCCAAACGCCAACAAACTGTCTCCTCTGGAAAAACACAAATTTTTCAACGTGTTTAGAAGTTAGTTTTGCAGAACTTTATCAGATTTGAAGTTGAATAATTTGCATAGGTTGTAAATCTTTCCGTGTGCAGGGTACTGCCTTTTTTATTTAAAATACTTTTCTTATTGTGCACCCCTGAGTTAAACATCCTGTTATCCAGTTATAGTCATACACACTCCTAAAATAAATGTATTCAGCACTTATCCAAAAAGGAAGCGAGAATATCTATAGTTGCATGTATTCTTATTCTGTCAAGAATATTTTACAAGAAAAGAAAAGACAAAAAAACTGACATAACAATATAGCCATTTTTGATAAGGACATGAAATATATTTTTAATTACAACATTCGATCAAAAGCCTTTTTGCGAGTTCAGTAATAGCCATCAGGTCCGTAACTTGGGCAGTTAAAGGGAGGGACTCAAAAGATTCCTTGATTTTAGAATCATAATACAAATATACATCTGTGCATGACTTTTGTTGTTTTCTCCAGTAATATGTACTAAGTATATACCCGTTGCCTTCTTTCCTTGGAAAATATTCAAATGACCGGCAGGGTAAAAGCCAGGGAAAGGGCTTATCACATCAAACGGGAATATCTGTGTAAAGTTTAGAATTCTTTCTCATCAATAGTTTTCATCTCATCATGTTAGAAAAGGAGGCAAATGAGTTTTACTTCCTTTAGTGATTATTATAATCAATTTACTGAAGGAAAATACTGGATATTTTTTAACCTTCAAACAAATACATGGGTCTAGAAATTTGTGTTGGCAACTGCAGTTAGATGTTAAGGTTTGTGACAAAATAAAGATTTTATATAACAAATGCAAAGTTTTAATCATCTGGTTGTTTTAATTTAAAGTCATTTAACAATGGTAAAAAACCGTATCCGTTAGGGATGATACCATTAAAATAGATCTTGCCGCCAGGCGCGGATCCAGAGGGGGGCGGGTCGTGGACCCCCCCTCCCCCCGTTTAGTGAAGGAAAGTAATCTTTCACTAAAAAGAAATATCTAATTTGACCTGGGTTTAAGCCTCAAGTCATTTGAGAGGATTTTATACATAAGATCACAAAGTCTCCTCCCCCGTCTCCCCCCACACACATAAAACTTGAAAGTTCCAAAAAGAGAAAACGTTTTCTTAGAGTATGTATGCTTACGTTTTATACAAAAAATAATAAAAAATAAGAAATTAGGTTCCGAATTTCTACTTTCAAGACAGTAATTTTTTGCTGTGCATTGGATGAATCAGCCAGGACAAATGATTTTGTAAGTTTTATAAATTAAAGTCTGATTTTTTATGTTTTTTTTTCTTTTTCGTGTACAATTTAAATTCGTTATTCTTAAAAAAAAATCATCATTATTCATTTTTGAAATTTGCCGTGTGTAACAATACTATTTTAAAAAAATGCTGTCACAACGAACTTCCCATCGCAGCATATTGTATTACAAGAGTTCACCATTTAAGAAACAATAGCTGATCGAATTTCAGATGCTAATACCGACTTTTATGCAATATTTCGTTGCACAAAAGTGGTAATGACAAATTCGCTTCCAACAATAAGCCTGATGCAAAAAGTTTGTTAACAACGTGTGGAAGACAAAGATATTTAGAGGCATAGGCGGATTTATTTGGGGAATGGGGGACAATGCCCCCCCCTCCTTTAGTCAATTAGGCTTTAAGCAATAAAAACACAAATTTAGCACCAAATTTAGTCAATTTAGGCACTAAATTTAGGCAATTCAGCACTAAATTTAGGTGATTTAGGCTTTAAATAATAAAAGCATAATTGCCAAAATCTTCACTGAATTGTTTCTGAAAAAATTCAGAATAATGATAAAAATGCAGAATGCCCTTTTCTAATAGGAGAAAAAAACACCATTCATTAAATAGAAATGGCACGGCTCATTAGTGTGAAAAAGAGGTGTCTAAAATGACTCTTTTGAAGTGAAAAAGGCAACTGTATAAATGAAAATATACATGAAAAACTACAAGCTAGAGGATGCAAAAAATTCACTACCAGGGAGATCTACTTGTTTTATTTTATTTCCTTTTTTCTCAAAGTGTTTTTTTTTTTTTTCAACTCGTGCAATTTCAAACCAATGTATTGTCAATACAAAGCAAGTTTTTCTGACAGATAAGACGAAAGATTTTAAAATATCTTCCAATTTCAAACGAAAGGATTGGTCCCTAACAGCTCAATACAAAATTTCGAAATTTTCCTGAATCATGCATTGTAAAGAAAACATCCAAATAAAGAGGAGGGCTTCGACAGTTCTTTGCAAGATAAAACTTTACTAAATAATGAAACATAATTTTAGCTGTTTTTTTTTTTACTTTTGAAGGAGAAAATTATGGATGGGAAAAAGGGGAGAAAATTATATAAATGGAAATAGTGACTTTAACTTTAATGCGTTCGGAAAATTATGGGCTTCCTCTCTCTCTCTCTCTCACTCTCTCTTATAGAGAGAAAGGGAAAAAGAGTGAAAGGAGAAAACAGATTTAGAAATAATAATAATAATAGAAACTGAATAAATCCCAGTTATCTGAGAGTTCTGATTCCTTAATTGCCGGGCAGATGCACTTTTATTGAAAAAACTAAGTCTAATATGCTTCACAAATATTCCTAGCAAAAGATTTATTATTTTAATGTGGAGAGGCAAATTACCAAAATATAAGATTGCAAATTAAAATTATCCTTTAAACCCTCCGGATTAAAAATAAATTTAGATCAGCTTAGAAATTTTAAATCGCTTAACCACACAGTTGTTTACTATAAGAGGTAGAAACAGTAAGAAAATGTATTTTCCATTCACCATTGGCTGCTTCTTTGGCTCCTTAGGAAACTTATATAACTATCAGAAAGGAAATAACTTCATTACTTTTTGATAATCCCTACCATGCAGCAGATCATGATTAAAGTATTCTAAAACTGTTGAAAGAGACAAAAAGTAACAACATTTAATGCTTTTTATGAATGTGCAGCCGAAATAATAAAGACAGGTTTAAAAAAATACATTTAGCTAACAAAAAAGGTCGTAGGTAAAGATATTAAGGAGGATGGAGATATATTAATTTCATGATCGGTAAGAAATAAGTTCACAATTTTTGTAAGAATTTATAAATGTGATACGTAGCTTTCAATGAGGACGAAATGTATATGTATACTGTTAAAAATTCAGAATGCTTTTTTGCTAAATGTTACTGTAAAATGTAGCGTTTACCGCACAGAAAAATGTTGCAGTAAATTGTACCGATAAAAAAATCGCGATTGCAGCGCCAATTGATCACCACGTGACTTACTGTGCGATGCAGATGACACCAATGACACCCTATTTCCGCTCACCTAATGTGTCTCATCTGGTACCGTGGATATTAAAGCAGTGTGAAAAATTTGGGTCCCTGGTTCGGTCCTTGTCGTTCGTATCTCGCGCTTTTTAATTCTCGTTTTCTTTTCCGTAAAATTTTACAGTAAAAAAAAAATATTTTACTGTAAAAGTTACTGGCAACATGGATGCCAGTAACTTTTACCGTAAAATTTCAGGAAAATTTTTAACAGAGGGTTCAAAATAAGTGGGCGGTAGTCATCTTTTGCAACTAAAAGTTAAAGTTTAATGAACACAATTTCACACCCAGTCCTGATTTTAATCGTACACTCATGCTGGAAGTCAAAAAGGTATTATACATTTTTTCTCCTGATTTTTTTTCTTGACTCATGTATTAATTTTCAATTGCAAGCGTAAAAATATTTTTCTTTAATATCCAGAAAAATCGTTTTGCAGTAAAAAATAAATAATAATAATAAGGCTAGATACTAATTGAACTAATTTCGAGCCCGTAAAAAATAAAAATTAAAATCTAACTGAGATGTTTGGCAATTGTACTATACACTATACTTTTCCAATAATGTGTGACATTTATTTCATATCATTAAATTTTTTCAGCTCTTCAAATTTGAAAAAATCTTGAAAGCAGTTGTCCACACCAGGGTTAATTCTCCACACCAATATCCTTTAACAGTATGCACGATAAGCTTACAATTAAAAAAAAAAAAGAAAACGTATTTAATTTTAAGCTTTAAAAAAAACTATAAGACCAGAAAATCTCAGAACCTACCAATGAGAGCTTAATATTAAAAACGTGCATTGAGATAAGAAAGAGAGGGGGGGGGGGGGACTAGCACTCATTAGGCCATCAGAACTAAAATATTGTTGGATTTTCGGCCCACACAGCTTTCCAAAATTTACAGTGTGGCCCTTGAGTAAGAAAAGTTGGAGATCCCTGGTTCAAGGCATTAAATTGTTTTTATCGTAAACACTATATATCTATACTTGCCCACCAAATTCAACAACGGCGATAAATTTCAACAATGCAACAAAAAGTATATTTGTTTTCATCCATAACTGATTCTATGTCACCCAAAAAATTTTTAGTAAGATGAGGATCAAAAAGTAACTTAAAAATTTGGCAAAAGTTAAGTAATTACTTTGATCTAAATTTCTCTACAACTGAGGTCAAAAGCAAATATACACCAAAGTTTCATTTGATATGGTTTTATCCAGTTACTATGATTTTTTTTTAAACTTTTTCTCTTAATTTTTCAACGATATCATTTCTAACAAATTAATTTCATTATTTCATTTCGTTTTAAAAAACTTCCTGTAAATTACCACGCACAATAATTTGGATCCTAACTACTAATTAATATCTACGCTGAGTTAAAAACGTATTTTCCCAATTTCCAAGGTAATCCACTCAATGTCTTACAAGCTGATTAGAATGATGGGAAAGCACGAACACAAAGCATGTTTTATCACCAGCGATGTAGGATGGAAAACGGACAGCCAAAAGATAACAAACATACTGAGATGGTGATAAGATTATATAACATGTTACGAAGTGCAACTAAAAACAAGAGCTTTGTTTAAACATACAAAGTTTAGTTAAAGGCCTTCTTCGTCCCAGATTTCTTGTCCATGTCAAAGAGAGAATGTAGTACATGGTTCGTAATAAGGATGGACTTATCCTGATGCTTTACTGTCTGAATTTGAGGAATTTTCGCTCAATGAAAGAAAACTTTTGCACAGCTCAATGTAATAAGCTGTAAGTTGCGGAGGCTAAGGCAGAACTTCAAGAAGCGTGATAGGGGCAGTGGGCAGTCTGGAAATGATGTCACATTTTAGAGAAGAGGAGGTAGTGCTCAAAAAATAGTGACAAGGTGGAGGGAGGGGGTAACATGAAGTGGACTACTCCTAGGTACAAAAATTTGGTACTATCATTTAAGTTTATTTATTTATTTATTTGAAACTAATTCAAGTATATTCTGGACTCATTAGTAAAAACTAAAATTTGATATTTATTATCGGTAGGAATTCATAGTCGTTTATTGGTTAAAATTAAAGAAAAAAGTTTTCCTTTGTTAAATGATAGACTACACGTGCAATACTAAGAATTTCAAATAAAAATTCCTCTTAATTAAATGTATATAGCACATAAAAATTTCATTTACATTTCGCATTGACATTTCAAGTTTATGCATAGTCATAAAATAAAATCATAATTTTTCATTAAAATTTTTTTCTGTATATTACTTTAAAAAACTATTTACTTTGGAGTTCACATTGTTTCTTGTAAGAAACGGCATCTTCCTAGAATAGACGTGGATAACTAAGACAAAGGCACCCAAATGAGGGATGGTCATATCACAGACTATGTCGTTGAAATTTTCAAGGGATTGTTTTCAGGGGTATTTTCCTCATTTTTGTGGGAGGGAAGAGGTCTAACTCTTGAGAGGGTTATCGGCGTATGAGAGAGTGGGGGGGGGGGGGTTGCATGTCACTGCTCTTTGGGAGATGATGATGAGGATGCACATACCATCAAAGATACACAAGCATACAAAACTGACAAAGATATCCATACTAATGGCAAATACATACAAACTAATACTGGTAAAGATGCACACACAATGCACATACCCATACAAAAGTGAAGAGTGTGTGTATCTAGAAAACCTTAAATAAACCAATAAAAGCGCCACCGAATATCTTCACCTGTACAGTTCTAGGTTTACCATGTCACAATTGTAGAGGCCCCCACGACATAGGGGCCCCAAAAAGACACATGAAAAACATTTCACAGCTCTATTCATGGCCTCAAGGGGTTCCAAAAAAAATGCATTGCGATGGACCCCAAACCTGCAAATCCGCTGCTGCACCTTCATAAACTATACTATGCAGATCTTAAATATCCTGAATATCACCATAATGGGAAAGTGCAAAAAATGAAAAAAAAAAGAGATACATGAAAAACTAAGATTCCCCCCCCCCCCCCCAGCAAATTATTAATGCTGCTCTCAAAATAAGCAGAACAAGAAAGATAATTACTAGGCAATTTAATAACAACTCTAGTGAAAATGAGAGTAACAAAATGAATAATGCAATCGATGTTTCGAAACACAATTGTTATTATGATTTCTATTGCGTGTTTAAAAATTTATATTCTGCTGGTTTATTTTGAAAATATCTTTTAAGATTTTTGGACTTTCGGACTCTGACCGAATGTGAGTGTATCCATCCAATCTATGATTAAAGTCCAGACTTTTTCTTCCCTGTTTTAAATCTGCAAAACTGGTCCTCCTACGTGAGCGAAAAAGCTTTAAGTCACTAAGTTTGGGGGTTTTAAGCATTGGTACTGATTACTAATTATTTAAATAACAACACTTATCTTTCAAAAAAAATGAGCATGGATTACATAACTCAATCGTAATTTTTCCTCACTTTTTCCAAAACAGAGACATTGTTGATTTGCATAAATACGAGCTTTTATTCGATATTTTGAACTAGTGCTTTCGTTTCGATGAATTTTATAACTTCAACAATGTGCTGTACGTTACACGTATAATATTTCACATAAAAAAGAAACCGTAAAGAATGCATGCGGTCTAGAATCTAATCTATAAAGATATGAAATATCCAGCATATTTTTTCATTCCAAATGTTAGATTGATGCCACATTGTTAACAGAGTTGGCAATTTGCTATCATCACATTTTGGATTAAAAATAACGCGTTTGGTAATGGAAACATCGAATAACATATGCAAAAATTATTTCAAGAAATAATTTAATTTCAACGATGCATCCTCAAGGAATGTATATGAAAGATAAATGAAATAGTGCATTTATTACAAAAATTGGAAATATGTATAAATAACATTTTCTCCTGATTTTCAGTTTCGTTAGCTCAATTACTTTTTGCACGGAAGCGGTTTTTTTTTCTTTAATAAGATAAAAAATGCTTTCATCGTAGCCGTAATTCTTCTTCCCTTTGATTTTATCAAATTTGAAAACATTAGCTTAAAAAAATCAGTTTCAATAAAACCGTATTTTATGAACTAGATTTCCGTCAACGTGTGCTAATGTTTACAGCAAGAAAGAATTTAGCGCGTATTAAAATAACGTTGGATAATATTTTCAATAAATATTTCCTTTTAGTAAAAATCAATCAACCAAAATACGAAGTTGATGTAAGCAATCAGACATCATTAAGAATATTACTATTTAAAGAACTTCTGTTTAATTATTTAATTAAAAATGAACACATCATTTTTTGTTCTCCCTTTTTTCTCCACCCACTATTGAAACTAATAATCCTTTTGTCATCCTCATATTTGTTGAGTAAGCTTTGTTTGACAGCAGAATGAAATATCACTAACAAATATTTCGTTGTTATCTTATAGTTGTGACGTGTAGTAACAAATATAAATGACTTTATTTTTTTATTTTAATACATTTTTTTGTTATGTTTCTGCATTATTTTTTCTTCATAAAACCTTTTAATGAAAGATTTAATTATGTCACTTCGTATTTTAAAAAGGTTACTTAAATATTAAAGTTGTTATTTTTTTGTTCCTAAACGTTTTTGGTACCATCAAAGACGATAAGGTATATTTCTGAAAGACAATGTGTCTCGCGAATTGTGTTATTTAAGGAAATTTTGCCGCACAAAGCAATTTCTATATTATAAGCGGTATAAAGCTTTTTGCAAATTCTGGTATTAATTCAACCTGTCTTGATGAACAACTTTTTTGCTGTTGGTATTAGACAATCTCAATCAATGGATTTAAAATGAAAAAACAGATTGATAAGTATTGCTACAAAAGTATGTAATAGAATACAAAATGTGAGTATGGGTTGACCCATAAAAAAAAAAAATGATGAAAAGTTACAAAATGTTGGTAATTTAAAAATACTGACTTATCAATTAGAGCTGAAATTCAAACAAACGCTTTGCCACAAAGAGGATCGAGCTCTGAAATCATCACCATTAACGCTTTTTGGTTATGAAGTCTTTCTTTCTTTCTTATTACCATATTTTCTCTTAAAAATGTATGAGGAACAATTGATTAAATTGTTCCCAAACAAACAACGAAATAAAAAACAAAATCAAATTCTCAAAGTCTGTTAGGAGTGCCTGATTAAAACACAATGAATTTCAATGCTAGTTTTATGCAACGTTATACATAAAGATTGCAGAGTTTTGTATTTGAACTACTCTATCTTGCACAAATAACTTAATGCTAGAACAAAAAAATAAACAAAATGAGTAATATCAATTCTGATTCCCAAAATGTACATATTCTTTAAATATATAAGTTAAGAATTCGTTTCTTCTAAGAGTAACAAACAGAGTAATGGAAAACAGCTTTGAGGTATGAAACATATGGGCTTAATTAATTTGTAATAATAATTCTCAAATCCTCCAAACAGCGCACGAGAATATATAATCACTCATGGTTTAAATACTTGGTTGAAATTGATTTTTTTCAACAGATTCAAAAATTAGGCTAGAAAGCAGGTTAAAAAAAATATTTGATCTATAAAAAGAAAAACGAAAGAAAACAAAATTCATTTAGCTTACCTTGTCCAAGGTGATGTGCCATTCCATCCGGACAGTATGTATGTTGTAACCCAGAGATAGCAGGATCCAACAGTCCCCAGTGGCCCATATCAGGTCGCAAGTAGCCGTGTCCTGAAGAAGAAAATGTCGAGAAGCCTGCTGATCTGTTCAAATCACTTTGATCACACCCACCGGCTTGAGAAGTGGTGGATAAATTTAAAGAGTTCTGTGCCAGATTGAGTCCAGAAGTCAGAGCTGAGATACCGTAGCCAGCTGAGCCTTGCTGGTGGTCGTGAACTTGCTGGGAACTGGCTGACCAGTGATGTCCACTCTGTGACACCATGGATTGGTGATGGTTTCCCATGGACTGTCCAGCAGCCACATACGGCAGCATGGTAAGGCCACCAGTTGTAGATGCGTACAATGCTGCTGGGGATGAAGACGGGTCCACTGTATACCCTGAGGACGGTTTGCCCGGGTACATATCTCTACCCGTGTATGAAGGAGGCGAGGAGTAGTTCCCGGCCATGCTATAAGGAGCCATGCTGCCAAACGTACTGACCATGACGGTGTCACTAGGGCTGATTGTGCCGGCAGCGTCGTTCCCGTCCCTCTCACCGTCAGGTGGCGCGGATGGTTGCGACAGAGCGACCCCAAAGTGGGCCGACCCTCGACTTTCGTCTTTGCAGAGGGGAGGAGTCACAGTGGACGATTGGCTATTTGCTTCTGAAACAGGGTGGAGTTTGGTGTCTTCGCACGGTATTCCAATTGGTTGAGCATGGTCATTTCCATTGATGGATGGTTCAGCGTGGTATGCCCATGGGTCACCGTCTGGCGCGAGGTGGGCGTGTTGGAGCATCCACGTTTCGGAAGTTTTATTTTTATTTTCGTCCCACATTGATTCCGTTTCGACTGAATTTGAATTTCCGAATTTTGATTTTGCCACTTTCGATTCTAACGAGACTTCTTTCATCAAAATATAAGCTTGGGACGGATTTTCGTTGTTTTGTGGCCAATTCTTAGGATCATGTATCACGGTGTATGTGTAAAGATTTTGCATGGGATTGTTCGAATTAGTTACGAATTCCTTTACCGAATTCTCATTTTCGACGATGGATTTTTCAATATCTTCAACATGTCCATCATGCAAAATTTCATCATGATGCCAGGAGGATGCCATTTCACTGAGTTTTATCTCTCGACATTGCTGTTCCCAAGCCTGATGAGCATCGAGCTCTCGTTTCTTCTTCCACAGTTCAATATTTGAATCCAAATGTTGTTGGTCCACTTGAAACTTTTCATTGTGAGACTCGGAATCAATATTTTCAGTGTTTTTCACTGGATGATTCAACCACGAATCTACATCTGCATGGTTTAAAGTATTTTGCTCTGCGCACCATTTTCCAACGGCAGTATGAGAATCATTTTGAATGTTCTTAGCATTTTCTAGATCCTTTGCTTCTTGCAGCATTTTCTCACTCATAGAAGACTCCCACGGATTTGAATTAGATGTAATGTCAATCTTCGAATCTGATCCCTCAGATTCATTCGATGAACTTTGCTGGGGATCAGTTGTTTCATTGTTTTCTTGTTGAGCACTTTCATACTTATCAATAGTAGTTCTATCTTCATTTCCTCGATTACAGGCGAAATGTGCGTCCACCCAAGATTTTGTAGTAGAAGAAACATTACTATAATCGTCAATGAGTACTATATTGTGATTTTCAAATCTACGTTTCGAAGGAAGATTAGTTCTATTTTTCCATGACTCTTGAACAACAGTTTCATTTAAAACATCCTCTTTTTGGGAATCACGCAATGAGGCATTTTCCACACAAGCCTCACCGTCCGAATTTTTGTCACTTGGTAAATTCGATTCTTGCTGTGGAAGGTACTTGGAATAATATTCGTGATTACTTCCAGCATGATGGCCATCTTTGTGATCATCGTAGGTATCTCTCGAGCATGGTTCTAACTCGGGAATAGCTCCATTTTGTTCATTTTGAACGTGTTCCTGTTTTTTAAGATCTACGACTCCTTCACAGCTTACAGAGTTCTTTGAAAAAGAATTTAAATGCGCTGGCTCCAGCACTAAAGCTCCATCGATGGTTTTGAATGGATTCCTAGGAGGTGAATGCTGGTGTGCTTCGTGGTTGTTTATAATAATTTTTTCTGGGAGGCCACCATTTTTATCACAGCTTGGATAGTAATTTAAGGTAATAATGTCTTGATCATTGAATTCTTGAGCGTAGTGCTTTTGGCCGACATGGTTGAGATTGTGAAAAGATTCGGAAAATTCTTTCATCGTGTTTTTATGAGTTGAAAAATCCTCACTTTCTTCTGTTTGCTCAGGTGGTTTGAAAATGGACATTTTTGTCACTGATTTATTGCTTTTGATGTTATCCTCTTCATTCGAACTAAAAAGAAAAGTAGGCCTTTTAGTAAACACTGCAGTAAATGTTACTCCCTGAAATATAAAAAATATACAAAACAATTCAATTATAATTGGACTAAGAGAAAATTAACCATAAAAGCGAAAAACAATTCATGCTTGGTTGAATCCTCCGTCTCTTTAAGGCTTAATTTTTTGAATAAAAATAGGGCGATTTTGTTTTACAAAAGCTTGGTTTAATTAGGGAATGTAAAAACAGAATCAAATTGTCATTTTATTTTGTTATGATGAAGATGAGTAGTGCACCCATAGCAAAGTTAATTAAGTGTCTTTCTGATGAGTACACTCGTAATAAATTCGATCCACAAAGAATCAATTCTGCCACTTATGATTAGCGGAAAATCTAATTAAACTATGATAATATTTTGTTCTAAAATATGCAAAGTGGGATGGCGGGACTCCTTCCGAGTTGAAAAATTTTTACTATTGGCACCTTAAATAGCCCCAGTGAGGAGCCAATAGGCACCATTGTACAATATTTCGTAACCTCTTTTTCACCATTCCAATTATGACTGTTTTATACAAGTATAACAATATTTCGCAGCCTCTATTAAGCCATTGCAATTTTAACTGTTGCTGTTACTACCTGAAATTATGTTTAAAAAAACATTGGAAGAGATGGCAAAAGTTTAAAAAGTATACTTATTATTCAATTAAATAATAATTGAAATGATCAAAAAAAGCTCAGAAAAAATTCGTTTAAGCCCTGACTAATTACTTGCGGTGAAAAGAATATATGTGTCTAAAATTTATGGCTTAAATTCAAATTGTGTGCATACTAGTCCATGTATAAAAACTTGACTTCAATAGTAACTACGTTAACTAATATGCTTAAATTTAAAAGAAAAACAACTCGATTTTTTTTATAACGTAAGAAAATGATAATCAAAAACTAAAGGCCGAGTTACTTTAATTTTCTTCGTAGTTCTTCAAGGCTGTCACAATTGTTGATGAAATGCAAATACAAGCAATTTTTTTTTAAACAAAAGCTCAAATTATCTGTTTAGAATACAAGCTTATTCCTGACCGCCCTGCCATTGTAGCGATTGTCTCGTACGTTGGCACCAAAATCAAAAAAATATTACATTCTGACAGTTTGCTGTAATATGCAATGTATTTTACGTAAGACTTTAAAATTATAAAGGGACGAAAAAAAAAGGTAAAAGTAGGCTTTTGATGTCCTAGAAACGGTACTGAACACAAATAGAATTCTTGACCACAGCCCAGCTAACAGGAACAAATTGAGCACAAGAATATTCCAGAACTCATAATGAAAATTTTCAATCAAAATAAAACAGTAGCAAAAGCATTTCGTTCAAACAAACAGCAAAAAAACAAGCTTGTTTATAATATAGAGGAACTATTTCAATATTTGAATTCAAATGTTGTTGGTCCACTTGAAACTTTTCATTGTGAGACTCGGAATCAATATTTTCAGTGTTTTTCACTGGATGATTCAACCACGAATCTACATCTGCATGGTTTAAAGTATTTTGCTCTACGCATCATTTTTCAACGGCAGTATGAGAGTCATTTGGAATGTTCTTAGCATTTTCTATATCCTTTGCTTCTTGCAGCATTCTGACAGTTTGCTGTAATATGCAATGTATTTTACGTAAGACTTTAAAATTATAAAGGGACGAAAAAAAAAGGTAAAAGTAGGCTTTTGATGTCCTAGAAACGGTCCTGAACACAAATAGAATTCTTGATCACAGTCCAGCTAACAGGAACAAATTGAGCACAAGAATATTCCAGAACTCATAATGAAAATTTTCAATCAAAATAAAACAGTAGCAAAAGCATTTCATTCAAACAAACAGCAAAAAAACAAGCTTGTTTATAATATAGAGGAACTAATTACTGGAAATTGTCTCCAATTTATACAAAATTGTTTATTCAGACCAGTATTTCAGCGTAACATTTTTTTTTTCAGAGCTACGTACTGCCATTGGACTAAATAGTAATTTAGTCCATGTGCTGAATTGGTCAAAAATTCAACTCATCTCTCTCTCTCCCTCTCTGTCTGTCTCTCTCTCTCTCTCTCTCTCTCTCTCTCTCCCTCTCTGTCTCTCTCTCTCTCTCTCTCTCTCATTCTTATAGAATTCATTAATAGTTTACTAGAACTTTTTTATTCATAACTATGATAAATTTCCGTACATTTTCAACTGAGTGATTCTCAAGTGAAATAAATAAATAAATGTAAACTAAAAAAGAACAGGGAAAAGAAAGAAAAAAGGATAAAAAAGAAAAGAGAAGAACGAAGAGAATAAAATAAAATAATAAAATGAAATCATTAGGGGATGTTCAGTGACAAAAATAACTCAAAACATAAAGAAATACTATTTGCTTCCATAACCATTTTAAAATAACATTTCGAAATTTGAAAAAGATATGTGGCAAATTCAAGTTGAGCGAAAAGTTTTTTGTTCGAAAGATCTCTCCCATAATACCTCGCTCCTTTGCTTAATTTTCTGTTTTGTGCTTATTTATTTATTGTTATTATTTTGTTTCAATTTTGAGCAAAAAAAGAAAAAAAAAACTTAAATAACAACGGGGAATTTAAAGCGTATAAAAATCCTGCACTAAAAGGTAGGTTTGCTCAAAACAAGGCTTATCGGAAAGTACTCTTGGGCAGTGGCGTACTCAAGGGGTGGGCTGATAGGGATGCACACCCCTCCGAAATTATTTTCAAAACAAATTTTTAAAATGTAAGCTAAGGTTTTTTTTTTTTCGTAATTTCCTTTTTTTTTAAATCCCAAATTGACAAAAGGCATTCAGAACAGATACTTAGGTATAGGACAAAAGATTTTTTTTTTTTTTGTTTTGACATGGCTATTTTACTGAACGTCATGTATATGATTATCTTATTATTCCATTTTGTTCATTTTTATTGCAAATCTAATTTTTAAAAATGCTGATTTACGTTTTTTCGTCATCCAATTCTGTTAAATAAATTTCAGCAAATTGAATCGAAACCCAGTATTGGGAACAAAAGCAAGATAAACTGCAAAATTAATATTATTTGAGCGTAAATTTGCCAAAATATTGCAAACAAGTGCTTCAGCAACACCTCTTTCAATGAAGAAATTTTTTTAATCTAAATTTATCATTACCTGTGTCCATCAAAACGCTCTCTTCACAATAATTTTAATGACAGAAAAGTTTTTTTTAATGATTTTTGTGATGATGTATTTTTGTCGACTTAAATAGGCATTAAAGCAAAACTTCGTGATATTTACCTTTCTTCGCTGCATTTCATGTGGTATTTCAGGTGCTCCCCCCCCCCTCTCAAAGAATCTTGACTCAGCCCCCCCCCCTGAAATGATTTGTCTGCGTACACCACTGCTCTTGGGGTATAGAACAATTTTTATTCACATTTTAGGATTTTTTTATATATTTTTTTTGAGCACACTTTTTGAAACTATTTTAAAAACATTCCTGAGAACACAATTCAGAACATCAATTTGATCCTGCACACTTTTTTACACTTATAAGAGCGCATTTAAGAAAGTTTTTTTGAACACTGACTTATGGCACTTCCTTTAAAACACCTTGTAGCACACTTTTTTGGAAACTTTTCACAACCTTTATGGAACACTCTTTAGTTACACGAGCAAGTTTTGCTTTCATTTTACAACAGTCTCAAAGGAAATTTGGGGACGTTATCCACCTCCACCGGCCAATGGACGGCCTACTACCAATAAAAGACCAGAACCATTTTTTTCCCGACATTCGCGATACCAACCAGAAGTGCTTCATTGCAACAAAATTCCTAATCGCATCATGATATTAAGATACTCTATAGAGTAGTAGCAAAATAAAGCTGTTGAAATTAAAGTTGTACGACTCAAATTTAACAAATATTCCGAGTGGGACTCATCTGGAACAGATTCGGAGCAGATTTCAAGCCGCCTTTTCTTAATGGAGCACATTCGGAACACATTTTGGTGCACATGCAAGCAACTGAAACAATATTTCAGAGCAAAAGTGTGCTAAACGTGCTTTTAGTGTGTACTGGTTATTTGTAGTATACGAGAGAAATAAGGACTTGTGTTAAATCTAAAAACCGAAACCGCTTTGAAATACATTTTTAACACCGGAGGATCCATACGTTAGCTGAACGATTCTGAATGTATTTTCAGTTTTTTCGTTTTGAAAAAAGAGCTTACATACTTTCTTACATGGAGAAATTCATTTCTCCATGGACTGAACATTGACGAAAGTTAACTGAATTCGAAACAATAAGGTGAAGTGAATGTAAAGTGCTTAAAATTAAGAGCTTTGAATCATAAA
Source organism: Uloborus plumipes (assembly GCA_038373865.1). NCBI lineage: Eukaryota > Metazoa > Arthropoda > Arachnida > Araneae > Uloboridae > Uloborus > Uloborus plumipes. Next base: position 33,040 of record JAXGGA010007067.1, read on the forward strand.
AACTGATCCTCCCTTTTCTATTATTTTTTTGCTTATTCAGCAGTAATTTTTTATGCTGGTGAAAGAAAATTTTGTTAATTCAGTTCACTAAAATTTACTATACAGATTGAAAACCTGTACTTGACTTTAAAGATTCTCCATTGTATTGATAGCTAAGCTATCAATCCAATAATTAGAAATTATTGAAAATATAATGCCTAGTAGTTGAAAGAATGAATTTGGCACCGTTTGCGAAATAAGTACAAGTTTTCTTTTTCCTTAAAATCAATGTGTATTTTGTTTTTGTTCTAAGCGTTTTCCTAAAAGCGCGTGCGCGTATATTAAAAAAAATATAGAACTTAAATGCGAGAGTTTCAATATTTAGCACTCGGGACAATAAGCTCATCCAGCTTTGGAAGAAATGTTTTCAAATGTAAATAGCAAATGTGGATTCAAACACATTTATGTGTTTGAAAAAAATGTACACTTGCAATATACCTCGTGAAAAAATATTTACTAGAAATAAAGCACCGTGGCAGCCGCTTACACGAATTACGTTTGTTCTAATCAGTTTTGATTCAGAAGCTAACTTAATGAAACTGGATTTTGTTTTGTTTTTTACGATTTGGTTCATAAAAGCGGTTGTTCCAATTAACCACTGATTCAATTAACCAGCGCCCACTGTATTGTATTAAAAAAGCTCATTAAATGATGCGGAAAAAACAGATGAAAGATAATGGGAAATGGAATTTTTTGTATGTAATGTTTCGTTTTTTAAATGCATCGTTTCACTATTATTTTATGTCAAAACATAAACTGTTAATTTCATAGAGAACTAGTGTAAAATGTGTTCATTGCGAAATTTTCTACAATATTTTTCATACAATTATCTTTTGTATTTCTTTTAATCAGTGTTTCCCAACCTTTTTGAGCTCATCGCCCCCTTCAAGACGCTAACTGACATCTATCGCCGCCCCCCCCCCTCGAAAGAACAATAAGTTGGCGCAAGTAAACATCGATATTATTAAAAATGTTAGCACCTAACTTTAATTTGAAGTTAAATGTATGCAATAAAGCAATTGTAACCAACCACTTTTAAACGAAAAATATAAATAAATAAATAGAATACCTTTATTTTTTTTATTTCACTAAGCGGACTGAAAAGCATTTGAAGGGTAACATTTAACTAAGATCATCGCCGTACTTTTCAAAAAACAGAAGTACATTTTTCAAGAAATGATTGGGAATCTGGGGCAATTAAAATCATTGAAACTAAAATTTTATTGAAAATAAATTTAAAATCTGAAAATTTATAAATTGACAATGAATGACAAAATACTTCTTAACGTTCTTCCGAGGTTCAAGGAGGTGCAAGGTGTTGCTCTTGAACTTTTATTTTACTACTGTTTTCTCTTCTAACTACCCATCGCCCCCTATCTCCCCATAAGAATTTACTACCCCTTTGAGAAATCAAATCGCCCCTTTGGGGCATTCGCCCACAGGTTGGGAACCACTGCTTTAAATTATCAAAAAACGCGCTTTGAGGGATTATTACCAAAAACCGATTAGCATTAGTATATGTTGAATCTGTACGTGCTCATGTGGATACTAATTTTTGTTTGCATTCACCCATCTTTTGAGATACAGCAACCACGCACATCGAGAATAATATTCGATTGTGCCGTCATCACCCCCTCCCCCCTCAACGCTCGACTGGCGACAAAATTAAGCACTACCATTTCCAATCAGGTATCATCAGTACAACTTTTGTGAGCATCCTTGCATTACTTTTTGAGATATAGCAGTCTCGATGTTTAATCAGAAAAACGTTCGATAGTGACCAACACCTGGAACCAGGAATGATTGGCGCCAAAGACTGATCAATACCAGTTGTCGGAGTACATTTGCCTACACGCTCATTCAACCGCTTGCACTTCTTTTTAGTGTTTCCAGTTGGCGACAAAAAAGTCATCACCCACCTTACAGAGACATACACGCACCCGTTTTTGAAAAAAGGACAAAAGCTCAAAAAGAGAAAATTTTCCCTCATCTAACGCAATGACAATGAATGCAGAAAAAAAGCCACAGAAAATACATGACAGTATACTATACAGCATGGAAAACGAGAAGTTAAAATTTTAAAAAATGCACGGGTAGATAATATTTATAATTCTTTGTGCCGCAGAAATATGTGTAGAAGTTTTGACCAACGACGTTCCTCTTTTGGATGAAAACATGACCAAAAACAACATGCGATCAGGGATCGATTAACCTCTGAATTTAGGGAAAACTCAATCTCATTTCGGTGTGGGGGGGGGGGGGGGGGGCTTACTTTTCGGGGATATTTTTCTAAATTTTACACGCACAGAAGACAAACTCACTAACGCTGCATACAGGGTGTCCGAATCAAACGAACTGAATTTGAACTGTCGATTTGCAACGAAAGTTTAAACGCTGCGAGGGCGATATTCTCAAAATTTAGCCGATGAATTCTTTTGAGTTTGACTAAGAAAAGAAAATTTTGCTCCTCTGACACACACATGCGAGGGGACGAAGGGAAAATTGCTGCCCCATAAGGGAATTCAAAAGATGTTCTCTGATATGCAATGCAAAACGCAAATCCGGAATAACAGTGCAAATAATGTTTCTAATAGTTAATAGAAGTCCACTACAAGAATTTCTAGATATCCGAGACATTCTTTGCTCTGCTATTAAGCATTTGTGTTTTGCATTACATGGCAGAGAACAACTTGCTCCTTCTCTGACGGGAACACAATTTTCCCTTTTGTCCCCACATAAAAAGCGTAGGTGTGTCAGACGCGAGAACTTTTTTTTAAATCTAACTCTAAGGATGCCAAATTTTCCAATATCACCCTTGTACCACTTAAACTTTTTTTTTAATCGACACCCAGTATATTTTCAACGACAGACCTGGCAGAATTCAAATTTCAAGTTTACCTCCCCTCCCCCTCGCACTAACAGTAAAAAATAATATTTGCGTTACAACTCTATAGCTGATGAATCAGATTTATCATCTCACAATGTAAATTCATCCGCTTGAGCGATTTCCAATTAAAGCTTAGAAGCCAAACACTGTGATTTTCCAGTTCAAATAACATAAAGATAGGAGAAAATAGTTTCATAATTTTAACTGTCTCTTACATAGAATTTTTGAAGACAAAATCTTTTAAAATGCATTTAAAGAAAGAAACCGGATTTTTTTTAATATATGTTTTTCAGTCGTCTTTGAGGGAAAATTCAAGCTTCCCGAGGCTTTTCATAAATCAGGCCCAGCATGCGATTTTGAGATTCACAGGATTCGTCGGTGTCTTTAATCTTCAAAAGCGTATCTGCATCTTCCGGCAGCTGGTACGGTCAAATTGATTTGTCTGCTCTACAAATTTACAGCTAGAAGGCTCGGAAGCGGCAAATTAATAATTACAGCCCTTATCCGAAATAACTACAGTCGAACTCGTTTATAACGAGCTCGTATATAACGAGAACTCGGATTTAACGAGGGAAACGAGAATATTTGGTTGGACCAATGTTAAGTCTATGGAACAGAATTCGTTTTTAACGAGCAAGACCCGGGTTTAACGAGCAATTTTTTCTGTCTCACAGTCTTTTTTTCTCATCTTTCTAGTCTTATTCCTTTTTTTTTGCCTGTGGTTCAATACTTTTGTATGAAAAATTCCACCAGCATTCCAGTGTCAATAGGCATAGGTTCACAAATCCTTTCCATTTATTGTTTCTCCCCTTTAAGACTGTAGCGCAACCAGAAACTTTTTGCTGGTTGGAGGGGGGGGGGGTAATTGTCATTAAATAAAGAACATTTAATTAAATTAATTGATACACTTAAAGTAAGTATTAATTAAATTATAAGTAAACTCAATTATTTGACCTCCCAAGCCCCCACCCCTTCTGGTTGCACACCTGCCGAAACGACCCGTTTATTACGAGCACTTGGATTTAACGAGCAAAATGTTACGGTCCTTTCGCGCTCGTTATAAGCGAGTTCGACTGTATTTACTGTTCATTAAGATCATGAATATCGACTGATTTGGTAAATGGTTTTTCTATTAACATGTGTGTTATTCGACGATTCACGGATACAAGGGAGGAGATATGGACGATCACCCCTCACTTGAGGGATGAACATCAACAATTTTTAAATATTGAATTTTTAAAAACTGAGGTTTGAACCATCTCACATGATGTTTTGAAGTGTTGCAGGCTCCTCTTCTTTAATGTCTCAGAAGTAAAAAATAAGTCCCACAATATCTTTTATTTTGCCTTTGGAGAGATGATCCTAAAAGTTTTTAAAGCTGCTTTTCTTTGCTGATTCCACATGAATTAATATTTTATAAATAAAACTGATAGACTTGAAGTAACTGATTTATTAATGGCGCAAATGCATCTGATTTATGCTAGTTTACTTACAGATGAGACGGCTTCCTTTCAAATGGTAGTTTATAAAAATCGCACTTGAAATTTCAAAGACAGAAATTTATTTCTATAAGGGAAACATGAAGTTTTTTTTTTTCTCTCTCTCTCTTCTGGAACTGTCAAAAAATTCACACAGTAAGTAGAAAAGGATTTAAGTCTGAACCAACGATCACCAAATTAAAAACAATGTATGCATGCACTGCAAAAAATAAACCGTTATTTTTAAAGTATAATACTGGCAGAGCAGAAGTTCCAGTTTAAACCTGTAAAATGCATAGTAATAAACTGTAAAATTAGCAGTTTTACAGTTTATTAGTGTAAAATTAGCAATTTTACATTTTATTAGTGTAAAATTAACAATTTCAGTTTATTAGTGCAAAATTAGCAATTTTAGTTTATCAGTGTAAAATTAAATTTTTTAGTTTGTTACTATAATATTAGCTGTATAATACTGTAAAAACACCATCCATTTTTTACAGTGTGTACTTTTTCAGCAAGCATTTTCCTAGCGTTTTAATTTTAAATTTGTACTGAGTTTCTTTTACTCTACTAGGGAATTTAAAAGTGAACTTTTTTTGTCCTTCCAGACAGAGAGAATAAGTAAAGAATAAGTGCATCAATGAATAAATAAGTGCATTAATGAATGGAGAAATGTAAATGAATAATTAATGAATGAATAGATAAGTGGTTTAATAAATAAATGAGTACGGGGGAGGGACGAAATGAACTATTTTGCTAAACCACCGACTTTTCCCAACGTATACCTGGCAAATTGTACGAAACATTTAAAAGCAAAACATGCCGATATTAACTAAATAAGTTCTGATGGACGTCAGTACATCTCAATTAATGCTTAAAATGTCAATTACAAAAGCTAATATTTTATTGAGAAAAAATATATTTTTTACAAACTATAAAATCTTACAATTCGTGTAAGTGTATCTGATTTTGAAAATTACTTGCATTGTTACATACTTTTAGCTTTAGAGCATTTTTTTTTTTTTGACTGGAATCAACTATAAGTTTAAGAACATAGATAAAATATTGCTAGATTTGTGAAGTTGCAAACTGAAAATGTTTTACCATTTCACTTTACCCCGCTATTTCACTTTGCCCCCACATTACTCTAACATGGTGAATCTCAGAAAGACAGCTAGCAGTTGGGACCATCAACCAACAGGGTAGTGTAGCGGGAACGCGTTGGCCGCTTTAGTTCTACGTCGCGGGTTCAAACCCGGTTTAAGCCTGTGAGTGCAGACGATGCTGAAAATCACTGTTTCAACGTATGAGGACCATTAGCTTTGGTAAAATACGGCAGTTTGAGGTGTTAAAAATATCCTCTTTTAAACTATAACTTTCTTTTTTTTTTTTGGAAAATATATTAAGATTTGGAACTCTGTATAGGATGAAAAAATACGCAGATTAAAAATTATTTGTATTAGATAACTTAAAAAATAAATTTTGACTTAATAGACACGTCGTGCTGTGATCCATTAAAATCTCTGGAGATTTGAATTGAATGCTCTGGTCAATGATGATTTACCGTAAGAGCCCTGGTGCCTCCATCTAGTGGGAAACTGGGAGTAAAAATTCTTCAGTGGTAATGGCAGCCGCCGGTAGGGATATCACATATTGGAATCTGTGCCATTGCCTCGAGCAGTGCACAAAGTCTGCCAGTGGAGAATAGACTATACGCAATGCCAGTACAAACAAAACACGTTTTTCTTCACTAATTAATAACTTGTAATATTTATTAGATCGAGATTTGTTGTTACTTAACGGTGTCTATTTTTAAAAAATACATTTATATTCTTTTCTCTACCATACACTGCTGTTCTGCATCTGCAAACCCGCTGGTAGTTAATCCATCAAACTAATTAAAAAAAATAAATATTTCATTTATCACTAATATATGCTACAGTTGAACGTTGAGAGATGGCAGTAGCTAATCTTATCTCAACTTTACAAATGTCGTTGCTCAGATAACATTTCTGCAAAGCAAAACAAATCTTGAGTAATCAAGACCGTTATTTGTTTTTGAGGTCTCATTGAGAAAGTGGTGCTAGTGTTTCCACGACATGCAGACGTTTACTCTTTATGGTTATATTGGTGTCTGGGGAGGCACTTGGTACTTAGAAGTTCCCAACTCCCCAGCGGTTTTTGTAAACCTCACCTACGATTCTTAATTTTTTCTTATCAAATTTAATTAAATGCCGTTGCAAGTGGATCACCAAGACCTTTAAAATTGCAGTGAGAAGGGGAGGAAGGGATTCCAGCAACATTCGGAACAGCAGAGTGATATATTATTATGCAGCCCTATTATTATCACTTGTAAAAATGCACTAAAAATGTGAAATACATTTTTTGGCGAACATGGAAATGTTGCAGAACCTAAAACTTAAATCGAATTGCCTAAGCATTAAGTTTGTATCACATATAAATAACAAAAGTAAACTTAAAACTAGTATTGTTAGAAATTAGCAGAAAATTTGAAGTAATGACTAACACGAAATTTAAGTCATTTTACTTTGAAGAATAAAATTAATACACTTCAAAGCAGCGTGCGATTGCGAGTTCAAAACCTTTTACTAATGAAAGTTTGAGTTATTTTTAATGAAATTGCGGAAGTTCATAATGCGCATGTTGTCGTTAACAGTGGCATTAAATTCCATTACTAAAATCAGAAGTGGAAAATTGTTTTCATTACTTAGTATGGCACAAAAAAAAAAAAATAATAAAAATAAAAAACGGTAAAAGAGAGTTAAAAAAATTTTTTTCCTCTTCTTTTTCCTTGACGTCATTTGCTACCGTCAAGGTTATCTACGTCATTCAGATAAGCGGACACGAAAGAGTTGCAGAAAGGTAATAAAAATGTTTGTAAATTTTTAATTTCATTGCGAAAAAAACATGTAACTGAAAGATTTAAATTCGTTTTTAACTATCAAAAATAGAAAAAATGACACTAATATAGAGTTTGCAATGAAATTTTGGGGATCTGTTTCTCTCTCTCTTTCTTTTTTTTGTGAGGCGTTTTATGTTTTGCCTACTCTATATGAAAAATTACACTCTCGAATTCTTGTTATACTCTGGTTCTGAGAAGTTAACTTTCGATGCTCTGAAGCTTAAACGATTCCATATGTTAAAATAGGGATGAGAAAAGGCGGTTTGCGTTACCGATAACGATTGTTGGCGTTTTGAGCCAATCTACGAATTTCTCCTCTTTCAACCCAAACTTAAACTGTCACGTTCAAAGTCAAGCATAAAGTTACCAGAGCAACACTACAACTGCTTCATCTTCACTATGTAGTAGTACCTTTCTCAAAACTTAGTTCAATATTTTTTCAAAATAAAAAGGGGAATCATAAACAAGCTCTATAATGTGGTTATACTTCACAATGGTTGAATATACATCCATATCAAGCAAATTTTGGGGGAAGGGGGGGGAGCCATGATTCTCCTCTCTCTCTTTTTCCCTCTTTTCTTGCAATTTTGTGTAGTTCTGATTTAATTGTTATGACGTCTTCAGCGGTCAACCCGGGATCGATCCCGGCATGGAAAGAATTTTGCCGTATCTATATCACCCCGTTAAAAATATATAGCTGAGAAGGAAAATGTTGTAATTATTTATACCTCAGTGTTAAATTGATGGAAAATAATATATTATCGTATCTGTTTCTGTAGGGATCTTTAAAATAATAAAAGTAGTTAATAATGCATGCTTACTCTCTGTAATATAAAATTCCTGCATTTATTAATAATTCAACGAATTATTTGCCTTTTCACTGCGTGAAGATCTTTATATCGCAATGGAAATACTGTTCTAACAGATATGCAATCATCAGATAATTTTTGCGCACTGATCTTTGAAAAATTAATTACTGAACCATATATTTCATAAGGAAAAGAGAAATCTAACTCACTTTTTACAACAAATTATTTTTTGGAGCAAAATGCCTAAAATAATATTACATAATTTGAAAATAAAGATAAATTTATTTATCTTTTATAATGCCATATCATTTTTTAAGAATGTAGTCTTAAGTTACAGAAAAATTATTTAATCAATTTAACTATCACCATTAATTTAAAGTATCCAGTGTAGCTCAAGTTAAATAAAGATAATTGTTATTTAGTTTTTTGCATAGCAAGCAATAATTAAAATTTTTTAAGGCTAGAATTTTGACATCCAAATTGTTATCTATTTTCAGCAATTGAAATTATTACCTGATTTTTTATTTTGTTTCATTTTTATTTATTTATTTTATAGTTTGTAAGTAGGACAATGAGTTTTTGTAATATATTTTTATGTGTATTTATTTGGTAAGTAGACTGATTATACACATGGGTCACTACTACACCTGGACATATTAGAACGGCAGTTGTGGACAGTAGATGTTTAAAATGTCTACTCGTTCCAGCAACATTGAGTTGAATATAGAAAAATATATCAGAATGTGCGTCTCAACTGTTTCCTTAGTTAAATAAAAAGTAAAATAAACATATTAAAAACCTCCGTGACGGCACACACACTCACAAACACACACACACACAAAAAAAGAGGAAGTAAAAAGAAAAAATTCCTGTATTGTGGTTATTTCATTTATGAAATTAAGGCACAAAAGGTGTTCGGAAAATCTCTTATCCGGACTTGTTTTCGGAAACCTCCCGTATACAGGGGCAATGAACAGATGTTAGTAATGAACCCCTTGAAACGCGGAATCGTTTTATTTCAGAAACTGTTTGTATGTCAGATTTTCAGAAAAGAGAAAAACATTTTCTCCAGAATTAATCCAAATATTGTATTGAAAAATTTAAAGTATTCGTTAAAAAGAGAGAAAAGGTTTAAAGAATTCTGGAGAGCATTCGGCAGAGAAAAACACACACACACGCACGCATACAATATATAAGATACTGTCATTATTATTATTATTATTTTATTATTATTATTTTATTTTATTTATTTATTTATTTATTTATTTATTTATTTTTTTTTTTTTGAACGAAGTGTTTACTACTACATTAATTTTTGCAAATACATGTTTTGCTAAATCAAAACCTTGGCCTCAAACATTTTTCAGTTTATTCGAATGTTAATTTTTAACTTTTCGAGTATAGTAAATATATTCGCATATTTTTCTTTTTAGTAAACTTTAGCCTATAATCAAATTAGCAAGTAATAAATAACTTTTCTTTCGTTCACGCATTTTAATTTTGCTTTCTTGCTTCCGATGAACGAAATTCATCTTATCCACAAAAAAATTGAATTGAATTCAAAATTATTCGCAGCTTAGTGAACAAGTATACATGGCTGTACTTATGACTTATGAGCTCTGAAAAACCAAAGGTAGAAAAATTTTATCGACCAAACAAAATAGCCCAGCAGTCAGCAGTATTATATCTTCAATTGTTTCTAATGGGGGGGGGGGGGGAATCAGTTATCAATCTAAAAGTGTCTTTTAAATGAAACATGCAAATCCGCTTACACACACGCACTCGATGCATATTCATATACTTGAAAACCAATGACTTAATGTAACAAGACATTTTTCATAAATTTCGGTACTGCAAACATCATTTTCACACAATCATTCTTACTAAAAGTAAGTTCTAAAAGTATTAAATGACAATAATAACTGCGCACGATTACCACTTCATCAAAGATAAAATCATTTGGTGAAGTATTTGCAACATATATTTTAAAAAGTTAAATGCGTAAATGCAACTTTTTTGAACCTAAGTGAGGCGAAAAAAGTCAATTAAAAAATTTCAATGACATGAAATATTTCAAAAGCATGATCTCTAAGGGCCCTGCTCCACATTGACGTAAAGCAGAAAAATAAAGCTGAAACGTAAAACGGATTAAATGGTGTTCCTATGGAAAGTACTCGGATTTTCGGTTTCTGCGTTCGGTTTCGGTCGCGTTTACTGCTGATGTGGAGCAGGGCCCTTAGTGTTGTTACAGACTAAGAAACCTATTTATTTTTCATAATTAAAAATATTAATGGGTTTCAGGAATGAAAATATACTAATAAAAAAATATCAAACAATTTCAGAAATATTATTAAAGAAAAGAAATTCTTAAAAAAACTAATAGTTTTTAATAACAATAATTCATCCACGTCTTTCCATAAAGTGGACGCCATTTTAAACTATCTCCACTTTTAAGCTATGCTATTGAAGATAAGATCAGCACGAAAAATTCAGATAGCAGACCTCTGATTAAAGAAAAAAAACCTTACCTCAACGAAGCTTGCAGCTTGGACGATATGAAACAACGGCGCGCTGTTCTAATCTAACCCTGCTGATACCATTATCAGCCCTCTACATTGCCCATATAACCTTATCCACAAGGGATTACTCCATAACCACCTTATAAAAATCCACAGTTATAACAGGATTGCCGGCAGAGAGTGAGGCTGGTCAATCACAACCACTGGTGTTAAATTGTCAGGAATCAAGATTTTATTGCCTTTGTCTGTGAAGGAAGTTTTGCTCGCACTTCAAGACAACGCGAGAAAGTCGATTGTTGGCAGTTCGTGAAAGGAACATAGCGTGGCCGTGTATCAGTAAGAGAAGGGGACTTTGGTTTGTTTGTGCACACCTATATGGGGTAGATAATCGTGGACAAAGTCGCTCGCGCTTGCGACAGAGGAGACACTTTGTCACTGTATGCCATGTGTTGTTTTGCAAGAGACAGGCCTTAGCAATTTGGGCCTGCTTTCCTGGGAATTTAGCAAGTGCGCGATTGGATAGGATTTTGTAGCTCTCTCCAGGCATTTGGTCTTAATGTGAAAAAATTAATTAGTCTCATTTTTAATTTTCCGTTTAGTCCACTTTTGAATTTTGAGCGTTTCTTTCAATCAAACTTTTAGTTTACATTTAATGCAATTTTACTAAATTGTACGTTCTTGCTTTGCGACAAAGGAGACGTTTTGTCACTGTATGCCATCTGTTTTCTTGCAAGAGACAGACCTTAGCAATTTGGGCCTGCTTTCCTGGGAATTTAACAAGTGTCCAATGGAATAGGATTTTGTAGCTTCCCTTCAGCATTACTGTGAAACAATTCATTGTTAGTCAAATTTTGAATGCTACATTTATTCTAAGTTTGAATTCTATATATAGTTCAATATTCAGTTATACATTTTTTCTAATTTTAAATTTTCAGCTTCTATTTCTGTCAAACTTTGAGTTTCATATTTAGTCCAATTTTGAAGTTGACAGTTTGTAGAATTTTGAATTTCTCTCTTTTCTGGAATTACCAAGCCCGTGATTGGAAAGGATTTTGCAGCCTCTTTTAGGCATCTATTCTTTGTAAAAAAAATTAAATAATCGAATTTCGAATGCGACATGTATTCTAATATTGAATTTTGTATTTAGATAAATTTCAAAATTGGTTTTGAATCGCTGGTTTTGAATTTAAAATTGAAATTCAAGAAGATTGTTTCCTGCTTATTGTTATTTTTATGCTTCAACATTTTACTTTGAAAACTGAAGCATTATAAAACCAACGTTACGGGACTAGAATTTACATTCATGAGCTAATATTTTGAAAAGTGCCAATTTGAGTCCCAAGTGAATTTTCACTAGTATTTCAATAACTAGTTTTAAAAATAATTTTCCCCAGAAAGAAGATAAGGTTTTGCTTTCATTTCATCTAATAACACCAGAAAAAAGAAATTTTCTTCAGAAAATATTGTTTTTATACATCAAAAATCGGATCGGTAACGTGTCCCCAGTAGCAAAACTTAGCATGCAAACGGGTCATGTGCCGCACTTTCTAACTTCCCAAAAAAAAAAACACACTTGCACAAAAAACGATTCTATTTTTACCCATTTGTTAATATTTTACTTCATTGCTAATATATATATATTAATGTAATTATCTTAATTCTATGTTAAAAATGCAAGGAAATGACTGATGAAAAAGACTGAAAGCATAAACTCAAATATGTAGCTCATATTAACATCAGATCTGTAACGGCTTAAAAGTAAGTAATCTAAGGAGGGGGTAAATACCTTCCTTGACCTCCCCCCTTTTATTTTCTTGCATTTAGACCCAATTTAGACTTAGAGTCCAATATTATTTTTTTTTCTGCAAAAAAAAAAATTTAATCAGAAAACTCCAACTTCAAATTGGCATTTTTGAACATATTGGCTCTCATGTTGCTTTACAAAAATGGGTCTTTTTTTGCTAAAACAGAGTTTTCTGCCAAATCGTAACAAAGTTAGCAAGCAACAGTGAAAAATATTTTGTAATTTTCTTCAGGCATAAGGTAAAAAGATAATTGGACAAATTTTCAAACTTGCACTTAATTTAATTATCAATTTGGATTTAAGTCCTATTTTTTGAATAGAAGAAAGTTCCTTTTAATAGTTCAATTTTTATGCATTTCAACCTTTCTTTCACTTTACTGGTAGGTAAAATAAGCAAAAACACCGTTATATGGCACACATCAGCACTTTTGATAGTTTGTAACTTTTCTCAACTTTCCTACAAACTTAGCAAATAATTATTGAAGAAGGATTTTGCGACTTGCCTCGTGGGTTCAGTCTTATTGAAAAAAATTTTTTTTTAATTTCAAATTTGACATTATCTAATCTCTCGTTTGGTTTTATCTTTAACCATTGCATCCACACTTTCTTAAATAAAAAATTTTAACGAAAAAAATTCATTAATATAGTTAAAGTATTTTGCTACTATATGCCTTTTTATATTAAATAAGGACATTTTAAAGTAAAACGTAAAAATCGTTTACAAAGGATATACTGAGTAAATCCACTAAATAAAATAAAAACTTCACATTCATCTTGCTTAATCTCCATGTAATCCTATAGTATAAATGAAATCTAATGCTTCACGTAATATTAATATTCAAAAATTAGTTGTTAGTAAATTATCATTTTTTAGTCACTCAGAGGACTTGCTTGTTCCATGATGTTGAAATAAATTACATCAGACGGTGTAGCAACATGAGCGATTAAAACGTTACAAGATCGATTTAATCGGGATGAATGAGGCAGAATTAGTTTATAAAGATCTATATGAACTTTGGTCATGCTTCTTAAAATTTAATTGCATTTCAAATTTCATCATCAATTGATAGATAAATAGTATCAAAAAGTAGGAACCAAAGAGGAAAAAAACTTTTTGAAAAATCACCTTGTAGTCTCACATATCGATTGATCCGATGAATCTTCATTGAAATCCTTTTCCTCCAAATTAAGTTGGGGAAGGGGAGGATAAATCATTCTCATTCGCTTCTGAAGAGGCTCTTGAACTTCGACGGGAGTCGATAATCTTTGAAGCGGTTTTCTATTGAAAGCAAAGAAGAAAAAATAAATGTCTTTCGATCGGACAATGCATTTTAAAACAATCGAAAACAGTTTAAAGAAGGAAAGAGAGAGTCTTTTTAATTCAACAAAGGTCGCGAAATATATTTGAGAAACAATTATGTGTTGAAAAAGCTTAGATATACTCGTAATAATAGACTTAGATATTATAAGACTTTTTAAAACTGATAACTTTAATAAAGGAAAGCTTCGAAAGCCTGTTTCATTTTTAAAGTTTCAAAAGTCCCAAAACCACAAATATGCTTGCTTAAGTTCAGCATTGCAATTATATTGTTTAACTTTATTCACAATCAACTTTATAGTTACGATTATTCGTTTTTGTTTTTGACAACGATAGGAAAATTTGACTTACTCGTGACAAAACAAGTACAGTAAAACATCGTTTGCGTATTTGTTATCAATGAAACTGACGAATAATTTAACTGTTGATAATCACATCAATTTTTATAAATTAAACTCCTTTAATTTAAGTTTGTACAAATACAACAGTTTATAAAGTTCTAATGTGTTACTAACTAATTTGCAATAGTTTGATACTAAAGACCTTAATTCAAATTTTAAACAAAAGTTTTCTGTGAAATAAATCATACCTTTATTGTTACTATATATAAAATACTTACTTAGAATGTCTCCAGTTATTAATGTCATTATATAACTAAAATGCTTAAATGTACACGCATGCATTTAACTGTAAAAATGTTTTATAACCTGACGTGCCTTTGCGCTATGGTCATAGCATTCAGAACTGAATTCGTGTCTGTGAAATATACCCCCCCCCCCCCTTAGTGCTTTGATAAACGAAATATTCTTTTAATCCCCTTTATTTGACATTCCATACACAGTAAAAAATGAATCTTGTTTTGATAGTATAATACAGCTAATTTTACAGTAATTACCTGTAAAAATTGCTAATTTTACAGTAATAAAGTATAAAATTTCCACTTTTACAGTACTAAACTGCAAAATTGCTAATTTTACAGTTTATTACTGTGCATTTTACAGTTATAAACTGGAACCTCTCCTGCCAGTATTATACTGTTGTTTTTACAGTATAACACAGCTAAACTTTGCGGCAATAAACTGTAAAATTTCTAACTTCATCGTACGAAAATAAAATTGCTAGTTTTACAGTTTATTACTGTGAAATTTAACGATTTCAAATTATTACATTAAAATGGAAAAGAATGATTCCGGACTTTATGAAAACGACGTATGAGTGTAAAAGAGTTAAAAGACGTGTGAACGCTGTTTCACTGTGAAATAAAAGTGAATAATATGCTTTTTAAAATTTTTTAAAGAATGTTTATCTGTTCTAAATTCTTAGCACTCCCTTCTTAATAATATTATGATTTACAGAGCTCGCCGACTTTGTACAAAAGTTTTGCAAAACTTGTACTAAAATAAATTGATAGCCAAAAGTGATTTAGTCAAAATATGAATTTTAGTATGCAATATAATAGTTTAAACTAGTTTCAAAAGAATAACAATTCGGCCAATTAAAAGTTTAAAGGTGTGCTAAATCAGACTTTGTGCAGAGTGTCCAATCAATGGCAATTTCCCACATTGAAGTAATTTCGAGTTTAAGCATTCCACATATTAATGCGGAAGAATTAAGAACTAAACTGAAATATTCAGTAATTTCTTTCAATAACCTATAAGTTTAGTCTCTGTAAATTAGTTTGACAATAGGTGTTGTTTCATTGCACTCGTGTAATCATGAAAATATTATGTCTTGAATTATTTAGAACTGATAACTGGAAAACATTTTCCAATAAAACTTTTAAGATGGTCGCCAGGAAAATGTTTGGAACTAAAATGGGAGCGTCGTTAAAATATATCCGTACGCATTCTCACCTTTTGATTTCAATGGAGTCTTCTGAACTTGATGAACTTTCGTCGAAATCGTCCTCTGTCAACTGGAGTTGAGGCAGGGGAGGATAAATCAAGAACTTTTTCTTCTTCGGACAATATTTGACCACTGCAGCCTTCAAACATTTTCTGAAACATTTCAAATATGAAAACAAATCAAGTTTAAATTTCCATGATTTATTAACACTCTATTCCCTTAAAAAGTAAATCATTATCGTAGACAGAAGATGCAGCTATATATATATTGTTGCTACTACAATTAATCATGAAGCATTTCTCGAGCTTAGAGAACAAACGAAAAGTGGGAGACAATAGTAAAACTGCTGTAGTGACGTATTTGTTTGATTAATTGGACATGCTGGAATCAAGTACCAAAACCAGCCTTTAATCTCTTACGCAGAGAAATACTTGATTAAATGACAAAATTAAAGAATATTTAATTCATTACAAGTTACTCGGGTGCAGGGAGGAATTGGTTCCGGAACGTCGTACCTGTACTGCATTTCTAAAAAAATAAATTCCCCTTTTCACGTAAAATTGGTCACGACTCAAGATTCAATGATTTATTATTGCCGTTCTGGTACTGGAATATTAAAATAGTCGCCTTGATCAGATGTTAAATTCTATGGTGTATATTATTATTATTATTATTATTTTAAGCAATTAAGAAAATTGCTGATTGCTCTTACTTCGCCCAAACCTGACGGCTAGACTTCTGACGTTAGTAAATTTTACTGTCAATGTGAGTAGTTGAAACTAATCACACGATCTTTTTAAAATTTTGTTGAACAACTTATACAAAAATAATCACACTCTCGATTTTCAGGATAAAATGTATTACTATTTTCGTCATAAAACATTTAAAAATTCTCTCAAAATTTTCAAAAATTTATTTCAGAGAAAAGGAAAGCTAAATTACCATTAACCACCACCCCGAAAAATTTCCATTTTAAAAACTTTGGCATTGGAAATTGCTCAAAACTAAACATGTCTCTTCCGCTTTTTGTTTATGACTACGCCACTGTTTAAATAAAATGCATCTATTTCCTCCTTTTTCAGTTTCTTCTCCAATCGTAAAAAGTCATTAGAACGTCATTTATAAGAATAGCTTGGTAAATATTATACTTAGATTCACAATAAAGGTTATAAGATTTGTTCGCCTCAAAAGATAAAAAAGAAAATAATAATAAGAATTACTATATTATAAGAAACTACTGTCGCATCGTATCTAAAGAGCTGATTTTTGAAATTTGTTTTGTGAACCTCAATTTAAATGACTCATGAACCATCACTGACTCATAACATTATAAAAAGCAATAATAATAGTATAAAAAGTAATAATAATAACAATAACACATTCTCAAAATTGTTCCAATACCAAAAAATAACCATGAAATAATAATATGCAAATATTATTTATCATAAATAGAGTCAGGATTATATGCAAAATATAGAATCATCAACGTACGTCCTAAAATTTCCTGAAATATGTCTTTTTTTTTACTCACGCAAATGAAAGCTTTCAAATTGAAATGATTTCTATTCTTGTATTTTTTAATTTTACTCATATTTTTATTGATAACTCTTTATTTTTGGTGACAATTACAAAAAATAAAATAAAATGAGCATTAATAGTATGCACAAAAAATCGTTTCGCGTAATTTTTTTTAATCAAGAAAAGATGCAAAAATCGAGCAAAAATGCAGTTATATGCTAAAAAAATATACTTAAAATTCGGAAACACTGTTAATATTAACAATTTTTGTGATGCAAACAAGTCAATAACGAAACATCATTTAAAATAATATAGCACTACGGGTATTTTACTTACATTTGTATACGAGTTTCCTGACGATGTTTAGAATCAGCTTGGCTCGCCAAAATAGCAGGCCCTGCTCCGACCAAGGATGTCATCTTCAAGTAATTTCAGCTGTTTCGTTATTGAACCACACAGAATCAAATTGAAGAGAGTCGCATTTCCTATAACTCTTACTTTATATATCAGTCCAACTACTTCTATTTTCGTCGAAAATTAGTGACATTAATTAACTTTTCTTAAAATCCATTTATGTGCATTATTACTTTTCCGCAACTTCCAGAATCATTAATTTTGCGATTGAAACCGAACTCTTCGGGTGAGGAGCATTAATTTTAACAGAACCAATTCCAACGAACTCGAGTATTAGAATGATATTAGAAACGTTTCTGTATCTTAGCACACTTGTTCTCACGCTCGGAACAGGACAGGACACTTTTAAACGTGACTCATTCTGAGTTGACCATGCATCTGTGATTCATAGACGTCACAGGGAACCCCTTTGCACCTGTTATCCAATTGCTTCCAGTCAAACGATTCCCCATTCCCAGTGGGTGGATTATTGTCCCTCAACTTTTTGGAAAGAAAGGGGAGAAAATTGGACAAGGGGGATTTTCAGGTTTTTTGAGCAGTTTGGAGTCGACTTTCTGCTAGTTTCTTTTTCTATTTTATATTTTCACTCGCTTCTTAATTGAGGGAGGCTTTGATTATAGTCGATCTTGTATTCCGATATTGTTTTTGGTCTTCTTCGTGTTTTGAATCATCAAGGAAAAAAAAACAAAACTTGTTGACGCATTCCGATATTTATACATTGTAAAAAATGAATGTTTTTTTTTACAGTACAATACAGCTCATTTCATAGAAATAAACTAAAAATTGCTAATTTTACAATACTAAACTAAAATTCCTAATTTTACAGTTTATTACCTTACATTTTACAGTTTTAAACTGAAACCTATGCTGCCAGGATCACACTGTTGTATTTACAACGTAAAACAGCCAGGCCCGTCATTTAGGGGCGCAGGGGGGTCAATTGCCCCCTCTGGCTTTGAGAAATCAATGTATTTACCTATAAGTGGGCGTGGTTTTTGTTGTTTTCCGATGAAATTGCATTGTGTTTGCACCCTTTGACCCCCCCCCCCCCCACCTCCTGAAAAATCTTGAAATGACGGGCCTGAAAACAGCTAAATTTTAAATTTAAAAAATACGGAAAATTATTCTAAAATTGCTAACTTTACAGTAAGAAACTGTAAAATTTCTAGTTTTACAGCTTATTACTGTGCATTTTACAGTTTTAAATTGGAATCTCGGCTGCCAGTATAATACTGTAAAAACAACAGCTCATTTTTTGCAGTGTGATACAAATTTTGTTAAAATATTTAAAATCACAACTTTAGAGCCATCTCTCCATATATTTGCCATCTAAAACTCAGTTCCGATTATTTCCAGGCTAAGAGCATTATTTTAAATCTTTCAAGTCTTTTATCGTAAACAAATTACAGGAACAAAAAACAGGTTGTCTGAGACCTAAATATCCATGCACTTTGATTATGAAAAAATATTTACAATTTTCGCTTCCTGATTTTAAAAATACTGTAAAATCTCGTCTCGACAAACTTAAAGTGACCTCAAACTTGTCCGTTCTAGCGATTATTCCGTTGTAATAGAATTCAAGCAATGTAATGGACAGGACTCAATATTTATTTCGTTGAAACGGGTATTTCGTTGTATTGAGCATTGGTATTCGTTGTAACGAGGACTCTATTTTTTAAAAGTGTTTAAACGAATCATCCTCGACCAAAACAGACCTAACAGTTGGGGGAGGGAGAGAGAGAAAGAAAATTCACGTTAAGGTATTTCACTTACTGAAGAAGAAAGAGAGATATATTTTTATACCGCATTCAGTTCAATGAGGACAAAAGCTACCTAAACATTTCACGAAGAATGTATTTGGTCACTTGTCAAAATTTCCAATACTTCAACTATTATTACAACTTACAAGGAATGAATGAGGTTTAAAAAAATTCTTAAGCTAAAATATTATTGCAATTTTCTAAAAACAGAAAAATTTTACTTCTTATATTTGTAGTGGGAAAGTTGTTGCTCTAGTCTAGAAGATATTCACATTTAATCTCTGAAACTAAGACTCGCATATGTTGCTTTCTGATAATACTATTCTAGAAAATTTTGCAGATGTAGATTACTTTTTCCTTGACGTTTATGGCTCCTCTCTAATTTTTTATTTAAAATGCCTTCATGTCTACGGGAGGAATTAGAAATCACTAACTATTGGTGGCGCGACTATAGATAAGTTGTTGTGGTATCATTAGTCTATTATCTAATTCATTCCCATTTGCTCATTATTCATCAATTAAATTAGGGAGAAATAATTTTTCTGGAGAGCGAATTTCCTCCGGAAGGAGCTTTCTTTCCGTACTAGTAACGATGCAGAAAAAACAGTTTTACAGATTGCCAACTATCGCCAATTGGCATCACAATTAGGATCACGTCCAAATTTTTTTAAAAAATAAAATTTTCATATTTCCCAAAGCTTCCAAAATTAGCGAACGATAAAATAAGAACATGCACACAAATCTACATAAAATGAGAAGATGTAGAAAAATTCATTTTAAAAATAATAATGCAATTCCGTCTCTAAATTTGTCTAATCACCAGCTCAAACTTGTCGAATAAAGAAATTTTCGGAGGTGACCTCCCATAAAGGCGTTTATTTTGGTGTGATTTCTTTGTAAGAGGAGATAATCTCTCCTAAAAAGCGGATGATAGAAAATTTTTAGCCCTCAAGTGGGGCAACGGTTTTCTTAACGTGCCTTGTGGGTCCGCTGAACTTATTTTCTCTCAATTCAGAGAATATCTCCTCATTTATTTCAGTCGCTTGAATTGTTTCAACACTGTGTTTAACAATTACACTTCATACGCACACTTCATACACTGCCTCAAACATTCACTCTTTCTCCTTCTCTTTTTTTCATACACAAACGTACCTACACACAAACATGTATGCGTATTAGATAAATATGCACAGGTCCGACATTTTGGGGGTCCTCGGCTTATACGTACGAGTGGATTTGTTTGTTGTTGTTTTTCAATGTAATATATACAGGGGATTAAACCCCTGGAAAATTTTTAAATGACGGGGCGGGATGCATCATGGGTGATCTCGTAACTCAAGAAACCCCCCCCCCTTTTTTCCCCTCGCAGTTTAACGTTGAAAAAACAAAATCTGTTTCTTCGAACGCAATATATAATGTAAGATTGATTATTAATGAATAAAATAAAATGTAAAATTCATAAGTTTCAATCGATGTGTAACAATCTATGAAACCTAAGTCACTCACTTTTTTTGGGGGGGGGGGGGATTTAAGTTAATTTCAAAAATTTATCAAAAAAGTTCACAGACACTCATGTGGCACCCGCCCCCCTCCTCCTCTATTTATACACTCGTGTCAGTTTACAATGAATCCATACACGTCGAATTTATGGCTGAATCGAAATAGCTTTAATTCCCTTTGACCTTTTACTCTTTATCATGCAAATTTTTACAGCACTTCAGGGAAAACAAAATTTTGCTTGGTCTCTTCGATTCGCTCACCGCTCAGGACTCCAATATCTCTCTCACATATTCTAAATTACATGCATTTAAGATTTAATTACTGAACTTTACAGCCTATACGTTTCCATGAACAATACTAAAACAAGTAAATCTACTTTTTTCATTCTAAGTCCTTCAAAAGAGCAAAACATTTGAGCATCATAACAGCTCATTTGTACTCCTTTGCTCTCCGAAGGCACAAACTTGCTCCTCTAAATAAATCGCCCGAGGACCTCGGCGCCACCATAAATAAAGACAACCATCCCATAAAATCGCGACTTTAAGCCTTCTACACGCAATAAAATCGCTATAAATAGAATTAAAAAACACCTCATTTCGAAAGAAAAGAAACCGCTCGCGCCCGACCGTCAGTTTTCGGGGTTCAGTCTCGGCCCGCTAGGCGCAGGCGCCACCAAGGCACGGGCAGTTCGCATCTGGTGAGTGTCTTCCTCTGACAACCACTTGAAGCGTCCAGGAAAGGAACGCCCGTGCATAAACAACAATAACTTCTGCCGCATCTTTTTTCTTTTTTTTTTTTTTTTTCATGGCGGCCCTAAACAAGAGTGGAAAATAGTGGGAAATCCGAACATGGGACTTCATGTCATGCGTTTAAGTGGATGAGATTTGTGACGAAGGCTCAATAAATGCCGTGCCGATGAGGATTAGCGCTTTCGGAAGTTCTCTTAACTGACAGTGATGAATGGGCTGGGGTATTCTTCAAATTCCAAGGTGTGAATCTAGCTTGAATGCATTGCGATGGAAAAGCCCTTTCTGTAATAGGCACCGAATTTGCAACAAGTTTTTTCAAATGATATTTTGAATGATACGTTAATGAAATTTCTAAAGATTTGCTCTTCTCTTCTTCTTAAAAAGTCTACACAACTTGAAGCCTCCCAGTGCCTTTCGAAAAGATTGACGAAAAGACACCCATGCTTGTTTCTTTTCAGAAATATTTATTTTCATACATTGGCTTACATTCAACTAAAAAAGACAAAAATAATAGGACCATTAAAAAAGAAAGAAAGAATAGATAAAAAAAAAGAAAAAAGTATTTTTTCTGACAAATTAAAGTTTTGCAATCTAAAATTGCAGTTTCGATTTGTTTTATTTTCTGACTTTGTTTTTTTTTTTTTTTTTGGTATTTAAAACTTTATTTTTTCTTATTTTAAGTTTCTTCGTTCTAATGCAGTGTAATTGATAGCTCCATAATTCAAAAAGTTACAGTTTTGTATAAATTTCAGACTACTTTTTGCAGATATTTTATTTGCACTTAATATCAACAGAAAGAGCACTAATAAATCAGAATACTTTAAAATGTATACCATAATACATAAAGTAACAAATAATAAATTATCTGCGTAGTATGAAATGTGTACAATATCAAGGGAAGCATATAGTCTTTTTTTTATGTAAAACATGTATACATATATTTGAAAATTAAAATCTTAATGAGTGGTATAAAATAGTTCTTTCTTCTAGTGTCTCTAAACTTCAACAAAAATCTAGTAAGTGACTTTTACGGAAGCAATTTTAACAAAAAAAGGTGCGAAAACATTCGTTACAGAATTACCTGCTGCCAAAAATAGAAGAAAAGATCAAAAGCGAAGAAAAAGAGCTAGCTAATGGTTTCACTCAAGGAGAGTTTTTCAAATTCGAGCGAAACTTAATAACCCCAGTTCGAATAAACTTAGAAACTCTATCTTACGTATAAAAAAAAAAAATCTGTTCACTCCTGTGAAGGAAAAACAAATGCACAAATATATATTTTCACCACCAAATTTGTAAAACAGTGTTAACTGTCTTTTTAGGTAATAATTCCGTTAATTACAGTCCAATAAAGATAAGAAAGATATAAGTGCACATTACATGTAGTTCTGAATATTTTGATACTAAACGTGACAAGTACCATTCTCGGGAAAATAACGTATGCACGTACATATATTTGCCTATCGCACGAGACTCGCTGTCTAACCAAGCAAAAATTTGAGAAAGACAGGCTACTGTAAAGAGGAATCAAGAAGTAATCTTGATTGATCGAAAAATACATAGGTAGCATGTACTTGTATTAGCATGTTATTCTTGGGGTATTTCGTGGTGCAGATTTCGATTTTACGATAATTCTAACACCGATTTATCTTGACGAGCATTTTTTTTTAAACTTGCGTTCTTCTCATATTGCTGAAAAAAATTCTGCTATGCTTGACTTTTGTTTAGAAAAGTACAACAAACAAAACAATAATTTAAAACCAATTTTGCTCTGTTGAAAATGATTGCAATTAAATTATGAAAAAAATAATCTTTAGACATTATAGTGCAGCAAAGCCGTTGCTCTAGCGGCTTTTTATGTCTACAAGCTTTACGATATTATCATTAACGCTAGTGAGTATAATCTCAAACTATTTTAAGATAGAAATCGGAATGTTTTGAATTAACCCCATTTAAAATTTAGAATAAGGGTCCTGCTCCACATTGACGTAAAGCAGAAAAATAAAGCAGAAGCGTAAAATGGATTACATAGTGTTCCTATGGAAAATACCCGGATTTTCAGTTTCTGCCTTCTGTTTCGGTCGCGTTTTACGCTGATGTGGAGCAGGGCCCTAAGACCACTGAAGGTATCGACATACCTATAAAGATTGTATTAAAATTGTGAAAGTGTTCGTTTTTTTACTAATGTAAAGATTAACAGGAGTTATTCGTTTTGTGGTATTTCTGTTTTCTGCTGCAACTATCGCAAAATTTACAAAGACAACTCCAAAATTTTACAGGAATACTTAAAACATTTCTTCTCAATCTGCGCCAACGATTTCAAAGATTAAACTGTAAAATTGCTAATTTTGCAGTAGTAAACTGTAAAATTGCTAATTTTGCAGTAGTAAACTGCAAAATTGCTAGTTTACAGTAATAAACTGTAAAACTGCAAGCTTCACAGATTTTTTGCAGTTTTAAACTGAAACTTCTGCTGCCTGGCTAATTTTATGGTAAAATTGCTAATTTTACAGCAATAAACTGAAATTGTTAATTTTACAGTAATAAACTAAAATAGCTAGTTCTACAGTATAATACAGTGCATTTTGCAGTTTTAAACTGGAACCTCTGCTGCCAGTATTATTCTGCTACCAGTATTATGCTGCTGCCAGTATGTAAAAACAACTTTTTTTTGTAGTGCAGTCTCAGTGTTCCCGCCCCCCCCCCCCCCAACATATTAAAATATATTCCTTTTAAACAATTGTTAAACTTTTCTTATCACGTACTGAAACATTTCTCACAAATATGCATAAGTAATATAAATTCCCATTTTCCGCCACCAGACATCGTTAATTATTTCTTCTCAAATCCCAACACAAAAGTTCGATGCCTTTCGGAAACGTGATTTGCATATCAAGTATCCGGCACTGAGAAAATGACAAATCACGTGACCACTATTCCTCGCATGATTTGCTCGATTGATGTAAAGATTAAATCTGTTTATAACAACCATGAATATGTATGAAAGGCGTTGCACACTGCGACCGTCACTTAATGGTGGATTCGTGTCGCTGGCATGTCACTTCGCAGCATTTGTTTGTGTTAAAGAGCTCGAGTAGTACGTCAAGAAAGAATGGTTGGAAAGGACTCGGTTAGATAAGGCACTTGAGAAAATAAAAGTCCATTTCTCATAAAACAAATGATTCTGATTGCAGTTTCTGCAACTGTCATTGGTTCGGGACAATGGGCCGTTTTTTGTATCTGAAACAAATTCCCACGCTTGTTGGAATAAACTTATATTTCATTTTTATTTCACTTATTTAAATTTTGACCTGAGTAACTTTCATCTCCACAGTCAATAAAATAAAATCCGTCAATTTTTATTTCAAAAAGAAAAAAAGTTTTTAGTTACATTGTTTACAAAATTTTAATTTATTGTAAAATAATGTTTTTCACCTACAACGGGAGAAAAAATGTTCACACTCCTCCAAAATATTCCAACTCTTTTAACTATTTTATATCAGCGTTGCCATTCCAAAATCACAAAACATAAAGCAGACCATAATTATCTAAAAAATGCAAAATTATGTAAAACACTGCATTCGATAACAAATTGATATTAAGAAAGAAAATGACAAATTTACCAATAGCAATAACCGCATTGCCTTCATGTAGGGGTTGCTAAAAGATGATCTTTAGTTAGGTATTTTTGTGTTAAGCTAGTAAAAGGGCGTTTTTTTTTTAAATTTTTTAATGGAGTCTTGTAAAACTGAATACAAATGTCAATACGAAACCGGTTTTTGATTTTTTTTTAATCACTTGATTATTATCAAAGACGAGGAATATAAAGTTCACAGGCTAAGCACGCACAAAGCAAAAGAAAATTAAAGTACTGATTATGATTCTATAATTGTTTTATTATCATCTTTTACACTACAGGAATGTGAAGTGCATAAAATAATATTGGGAAAAAAATTCATACTAAGCAAATGATAGGTTACCGTTTTAAAATCACATACTAGTATAACAATAATAAATTCTAAGCTGTAACAATATGGTGGATGATTTTTTTTTTTAATTCCAAATCGATCAGAGTGGGAAAAGTTGTCCATTAGGACTAAGCAATTACATAGTAAAATTCTTTTTGAAAGGCTCGGCAGAGCAGTAGGACTGGCACGAGAAGACTTATTGAAAATTTAAAAAAAAAAATTGATTAAACAATGTCGTTCTGAAAATTATTACCAAAAACTAAAAGGTTTACTCTGATAAATGTAAGGATAAGATAACATGCTTCATGAGGTTGGAACACAAATTGCAAAACTGCAATATTGTAAGCACTTAGTAGCTTCGGACATCCAGAAAAAGCTACTACAATGCTGTGTAAAGCATATTTGTGCGTAACACGAATGAAACTTTCAATGCTGTCGATGAAATTTTGGATTTATGCTAAATAGTTTTAGCTACCGGTGATGAAATGTTTTAAGAAGCCACTTCTGTGACAAAAATTAAGAAACCAGGGTGGACAAAATTCAGTACTGATTGCATAAAATGGGAATGCCTTAAGTTTGTTTTTATTACAGTGCTCAAAAGTTATTTTTAAAGAAAACTTTACAAGTATCATTTTCCTATTCATCAGAAGCTCTTTCTGCCAAGGAATGAATCTTAGCTTAGAAATGGCTCTGATTAAATAATGTTTCGTGAACTTTTCCAAGGCGAAGAGAAGATGATGACAAGTTACTAAATCATTGAAATGAGGGGAGGGGGGGATGCGGAGCGATAGCTATCCAAAGGTAAAGCCAATTTCTCTATTTTAAAGTGCAGAAATATTACATACTAATTTACTTGGAATGTGGTAAAAGATATTTTCTAACATTACGTTCGTCAATTAACGACTAAACCTTAAATAATTTCACCAAAAATAATCACATGAAGAGTATGTATCCTTGAATTAGAAACTCATGAGTTTTATGCATTTAGACTATCAGTCGATCACAATATTATTCCCATAGCAAACCAAAGTGATTTTTTTCATTTGTGCTTTGTGCGTATGTGTTTCTTTCTTTCTTTTTTTTTTAAGAAATAGTTCTAAAATTTTACGAATGTTATTAAGAACACCGTAACTAACGAACCGTAACTACCGTGAACTAAATTAAAAAATAGTTCACGGTAATTCAAATTATTTTTATTCTTTTGAAAGGGAAACGGACCTCCTGGACCTTTCCTAAAATAAACTTCTGTCTGCGCCCCTTAAAGTCACCATTTGGCTTCCTATAACCCTTCTATAAAGCCTCATGGTCAAAAATGGCACCCTTAAAAGTGCCTTAAAGAGCCGAAAGGCAGCTTTAAGGGTATTTACTACAAGCATTTCACCCTAAAATATAAGATATACAACCCGCAGTTTTAACAGCACATGGATAAAAAATCTGAAAATGCATACTGGTTTTGGGAGCTATGAGTTGTCAAAATTGAATTTAAGTTAATGTCCTCCCCCCCCCCCTTCTTCCTTTTAAACTTTTACAGGGAAGTAAGCTAAAAATGTGCATATCCGATTTCTGCTTACTTCGGATTAGGAGACAAGCGGATTAGAGGGTTTATTGTGTTTCAGCTGCATCACTCACCCTTACTATCTGGAATAAGCTTTCAAGATCACAAGATTAATGCAAACTTGTAACTTTGTTGCAATAAAGCGATTTCCTTTCTTTCTTTTTTTTTTCTGGTTAAAGAAATGATCTTGTTACTACCGCAGACTAACGTAATAAACTGATCCGCTCTAAAAAGCAAACGTCAATCTCGTTCCTTTTGCATAGTTTATTTGAACGATAAAAGGCAAAGCTTTTACAGTGTTTCCTTCACGCTGTAAACAGTCGTGACGCCATAGTGGACATACCCAGACGTTTTTGCAACATAATCCCTTCTAGTAAACAAAAATAGTTAGCAGTAAACACAGCAATTGAAGAAAGAAGGAAAAAAAAAAAATACTCGGAGCCTAAATAAAACAGCCCTCAAATGTTTCGCCTGCGATCTGCAGTAGCCCCTTCGGAAACGACCCCCGTGGTTGACAGATGAAGTATGGCCGGACGCAGGGGTGTCGCCACTCCGGCACGCCGCTGTCCGACCCACGTGGGCGGTCACGTGCTCCCCTAATGTGTCACAACCGTTTATGTCCGTCTGCTGATCCAACGATTGCTGTGCGAGATCAAAGGATTACGGCTTGGAATTTGACCTGTGCACCTGAAAAAATGCGTTCTTATTGACAGACGAAATTAAATTTTTAGCATATTATTATAAGTTAAAGATGATAAATTGTAACCCAAGTAGCATCAACTCATCGGATTTTGCTCGGCCGATCAACAAACTCCTCGTAAACTGATCCTGTAACGCACGATGACATCGTTCCGATCAGTATCCGAGCACGGTTTTCGATGAATTACTTTTCATCGGAAAGCGATATCCTTCCGATCAACTTTCCCGATGAAAATAAGATGAGCTATATTCCATCGGAAAACGATATCCTTCCGATCAACTTTCCCGATGAAATTCCTCGGCACGGGACTGTTCTGCTCGTAAATTGCTCCAAATCTCATTGTATTCTCATCGGATTTTGCTGCTCGGATTCTGCTCGGCCGATGAGACATATTGGATCATCGGCCGATGAGAATTTCATCGGGTTTCGATGAATGGCCGATCATCGGCCGATGAGATGATGCTGCTAGGGAAGAGACCCTGGCAAAGTACAGACCCCTGTGCAGGGGACAAGGAGGGCGAGTGCCTCTCACTTTCAGAAGTAAATAGGCCCCTCACACTTTTCAAAACTAAAAATTAATGTTCGACTGAAAAATGATTAAAAACTCAGTGGATTGATGTATGTTACGAAAATAAAAGATGAAAATTCCAAAAAAAAAAACTTTTTTCATTTTATTTTATGAATGGAGCTTTAAATCGGGAAGGGGACGTTTATGATGGCCATCCGGTCTTGATTTTTGAGGCCATTTTCTGTACTTTTTAGAGCTCATTTCATCAGTTGTGTTAAAATTCCATAATATAGCCAAATGATGAAGAAAAAAAAAACGGCTTCAGAAGCGTTCGCCCCCCCCCCTTCCCCCCTAACCCATCACATTTCTTTTGAGCTCCACTTTTCCGGTGCACTCGCCGTCTATGGAACCTGACTTAAAATTAGTTACAATACACATTCACAGTTGACACATTTTTAACATTACTGCTAATTGCATGATGATATATATTTTGTTTTACGTAATAATGTGTCTCAAATTTGGATTTTCGAACAGTATAATACACTCACTGCCAAAAGTTAAGCACGGAGAGGAAAATGTAAATTTCCGAAAGCCAATCTGAAGTAGAGAGGCTACTTATTATCCGCTACAGAGGTAGCTGGAAGTATGCAAATAAGTTAAGTAACAGTCAATCAGGGCTTCGTGTCGAGAAATATGCAAAAAAGGCATTCGTATAAGAAGGAAGCATAGTGAAGTTTTAGAGGAGTTACATGTAAGGTGCTCTGGGTGCTCGAGTGGTATGATAAACAACAATACAACAGCAGTAATTTTCTTAAGGCCCTATATACTAAGAAAGTGTCTGCAGCTTTTTTCAAAACTCTGCGACATATGACGCAATGTAACACAGTTTCTGCTGAGGGGGGACTTGAAAAGGAAAAGTTGAAAGTAGATTTTTAAGTGGGGAAAATATGAGTCTAGTGGGCTGGTCAGCCAGAATAACTGCAGAGGCAATTAATTGCCCAACGAGCCGTTCTTTGTGCGAAAGATCTCGGTCAAGACATCTTAGCTCAGTCGAGTCCTGTGATTTAGTGG
Source organism: Uloborus plumipes (assembly GCA_038373865.1). Lineage (NCBI taxonomy): Eukaryota > Metazoa > Arthropoda > Arachnida > Araneae > Uloboridae > Uloborus > Uloborus plumipes. The sequence continues at coordinate 62,402 of JAXGGA010007067.1, forward strand.
TTAGGACCACTGTCTTTCAGCACAGTAGCACAGGATCGTTCCCTGGCAGTAGCGTAGCGAAGAGGAATATAAGGGGTTATACCCCCCCCCCTCATACAGCAACAAAATTATATGGTAAACCAACACTTAGAGGAGCAAGCAGTGGCACCCCAATAGGAGGTCACTGTGACCTCCCAAAAAGTTCTTATCCGATACAAATTGGCTGATGAAATTTGAAAACAGTGAGACAGTATTGCAAGGCTGAATTTCTTCATTTTATTTATTATTTTTCTTTTTTTTTCTTTAATTAATTTATATATTTTCGTGATGCCTCACGTCTCTTTTGGTAGACATAGATAAGTATGCATTCTTATACTTTATTTATTTATTTTTTAATCATTCAGTAAAGTTCTGAGTTTCATTCGGTAAATTAAAAATTTTCTCCTCAAAAACAGGCAAGCTTACTATCATTTTCTGAAAAGTAATCAATACTAGATATAATAACGCAGTTTATATAAAGTTCCCAAAAATTAGCATAAAAGTCAAATTTTTCAATAAAAACAGAAAGAAAAAAGCAAGAAAGAAAGAGAAAAAAGTGCTTGAAATTCTATTTGCACAAAAAAAGGAAGAAATTATGAACTCAAAGAAACTATACTTTATTCAGTCATGCACACCTTAAACCAATGGATGGTATAAAATATTTCTAAAAGAACAAAACAGTAGTTTTTTATAAAATGATTTTACCACAATGCAAAACGTAATACAGAAAATTAGATAAAAATGTGAGTGATATGTTTTTAAAACCTGTGTTTTACGTAAACAAAGAAATGGGCAAAAAAGAAAAACATCATCCTTATTTAGAATGAAATGATACGGTTTACTTTAAATGTTTTATGAATTAAAGTACTTAAAATAAATTATATACACAAATAAAAAGCAAATTAGAACACACATGAAATGGCCTAAAATTGCATTTTTCGACCATTAATTTCGAAAGTTTTGCAACGCCCCTCCTCCCATGAAATATTTATCATTTCGCTTTTGGTTTCTGGCATCTGTCATGGGAAAACACTATCACTTCTTTGCTATTCTAAGAAATTTATACTGAAAGTTAGTGTTTTGTTAAAGAAAAGAACACTCATTGCTCTAAACTGAAATATCCTGGGTTCGATCTACGGAAAGAAACCACCGTTTCTCCCGTGCTATTTTATGGCAATCCTAAAACTTCACGTTATCAGGAGTTCTTGAAGGGAAGGGGACCTCATTTCGAAAATATTAATAATAAATAAACAGCAGCGCCTACGTAAGAGACGATTTTACGCGTATATAAATCCCAATTGAAAAAGTAGATTTTCTTCGAATATGATTCAGGGGAAAACTGCCAACCCAAAGTATGTGCCAAAAAATGTCAATAAATTTAAAAATCCGTGCTTCAATGCAGTGATCTGATCCGCTTTTTCCTCCTTCTGATGAGAAGTTAGGAATTTTCAAGGAATGTTTTAACCTCAGAGATAGCCAACAGATGCCGCTACTATTCTTTGGGTGACTTGAACATAGTTTCTTTTTTACTATCCGACTATATTGCCGTTTTTCTTTTCTTTTATTTTATTTTTTGTTAACTCTTTTCTTTTAGAAATGATTTGAAAGCAATGTTTTGGGGGGTTTTCAGTGTGACAAATAAATATGCTTTTCATGTTTCTAATTTCGTCTATAAAGGTTATGTGTACTTTAACAGACTTGTGAGAGAAAAATCTTCTGAGTTAGAGAGCCTAATAATGCTACAATGTGCAACACAAAATCAAAAAAATATTTTCCCTATTAAAAGAAAAGTAATCAAAAAAGCAAAACAAAAAAAGGCAGAAAAATCATCACAAAATTTAATTACATAGAATATACAATTCATAATTTTTCGCTCAAAACTCAAAATTGAGGGAAAAAGAAGAAAAAATATAAATGTCATCAAAATCTGAGAACAGCTGACAAAACTTCACATGTTTTTAAAGAAGAAGAAGCAAAAATCACAGTAGATATTCCCTCCCCCCTCCTCCAATTAAAAAAAATTCGGTGTCACAGTCCATAGCGCATGGATCTCATCTCTTACTCAGCCTACTGGAAGAAAAAGTTTATCATGATACATGAGTAGTATGTGTCGCCATCTATTAGAGATGCATCAACAGAAAGTGTTAATCCAGAAATGTAAAAAATTAGATGAACTTTATTGGGGGGGAGGGGGGGGGGGAACCTTGACAAACATCTCAATTATTGGAAATTTATCTACGCGCTTCTTATCTCTTTAGAATTGCTAATACTTTTCGAAACATGTTCATAGTTGTGCTAAAAAAGAATTATCATCAACAAATATTTAAATAAAAGTTTTTTTTATTGTATTGCATTTAAACTGAATTTCTTTTTATAAGTGCTCTTTCTCTTCCTCGTTCAAGCAAAGAAAAAAACTTTTATAAGTCGGATAAGGTTTAGTATTTACGATCGCAAATTGCGTACAATAAATGAATTTTTATTGAAATATGCTTTTGCACACAAAATACGTTGGCTAAAAATAAAGCAGCAATAAAACTATACTCGCTCTCCATCGAAAAAAGAAATTCAAGGGAATTTTTACAAATTTTGGACTATATGTAAATGAAATCTAATTTATTTAGGAAAAAAATGGATTATGCATCTAAATCAGTGGCGTACTCAGGGGTTGGGCTGATAGGGCTGCAGCCCCCTCCGAAATTTTTAAAACGCTTTTTTTGCATTTAAGCTTCAACATTTTTTTTTCCTTCATTACTTTTCAAAG
>JAXGGA010007068.1:0-65160 GCA_038373865.1 Uloborus plumipes
TAAAAATACTATTATTAATACTAAAGGCTAAACTATATTTAAAAACGTATTTTTTAGTTATTTTAAACTATATTTTCATTATTTCTTTTTCTTTTTCAAATATCTTTCTTTATTTTGCGACGAGAGGGAAATAATGACCCATAGAAAGGTGTATGTTAGTACAATTCGTTTTGCTTTGACATATACTGACGGTAAAAGCTGTACTGAGAGCTTTTGCCGTCAAAATACGTAGGAAAATATTAACAACAATCTTACTATTCGAGTAACGAAAGCCGATGTAAAATAGGAAAGTTTTACTTCCGTAAAAAAATACATCGTTAACGTTAAACATGATTACGAGAAAAAAAATGGCAGCACCTGCTACGATTAGTTTTGAGCTCGGCAGCATTAGAAAAATAAAAAAAAAGGGGGATGCCGGAACTATTTCCAAACGAAAATTTGCAGATAAAAAGTACCTCTAAAAGTTTCGCTCTTCCTGACACCTCGTCCATGAGTTTTGCTACGCTTTCTTAGACAAAGAATTTATTTTGCTACCGGAAATTTTAGAACGAAAAAGATCGAGTTCTAAAAGGCACGAAGGGAGTTTGAAACCGTCAGTTGAATCCGGTAATTATCGTTTCCTTTTTATAATGATTTTCGAATGATAGTTGAGTACGAGAGATAGGAGGAAAGAATTCATGCGTGTGAAACAATTATTCAAATTTTTAAAGCTTCTATGAAGCTTAATGTCGTCCCGTGTTACTGCTAATGTTTTAATGTATTTAAAACTGGCATTACAACTAAGGTGCAATTACTCACAAAAAAATCATGATCAAATAATTAGGGTCAGGTGGTGTAAAATGGGTCAGGGGCAAAATGGGTCAGGTTCTTTAAAAATTGTGCAAATAATATTTTCTTTCTGCTTTGACATTTTTATGTATTATGAACACCAGGCAATATTTTATATGCAAAATAAGGTGCAACTTCCACTTTAAAATTACAGATACTTGCGATTAAGTGTTTTTCTTAAAAAACGCTTGACTGTGATCATTATAAAAACTTTTGATTTAAAGGAAGTGAAATGGTAATACACATTAAGTTTTTAACCTACTACTTAGAGCACATTTTTAGGCATAAATTTCTAAAATGTTGAAGACAAAAAAGCAAAAATGAAATTTTCAAAGATATTAAAACATGGAGGGGTAAAATGGGTCATTTTTCGCATTCGATTAGGCTTAGCTACTAGGGGAAGACCGCCTATATTGGACCACTGCTTAAATTGGACCTCGGGCTTAAAATCTAGTACAGAGATCTATGCTAAACTTTAATGGTAGATACATAAAGTTTTAGGAATAAAATCAATGTGCATGAAGTTTCACCAGTCTTCGAACTATGCAGCGTGAGTTACGGCATGATTTATGTTGGAAACGTGTAAAATCTTATTTTGCAGACTTGTACTTAGTAAGATAGTACTAAACCTTGTAAACTGAGGTAAACTGCAGATATAGCATGATAATCTGTGTTTAATAAGGATCACATCTATATATATACATGCGCGGTTGTGATAATTTTTGACAGAGAAATAAGCTGAAGAATAAAAAATGACATATTTTCCTTTATTGGACCGAAAAACTTTTCCTATATTGGACCGGTGGTCCAATTTAAGAATATGATTTTAAGCAAGACTTTTCACTAATTGTAACATTAAATAAGTGACTCATCTGATTTAATAGCGTAGTTGAGATTATTTTAAGCATACTTTAACACCTATTCACGATATTCATTTTTTTTATCAAGCACATTTTCTAGAAGCTGCAAATTCTTGATATATTTGTTTTTTTTTCTCTTTTTCCATTAAGTTGTAGCTTCAGGTTGTTAAACATAGGAGTTAATTTAAATAAAATGTATGCTGGTTTATCGAGGAAAAAAATGAAATTCTTCAATTTGCTCGAAAAGATTTTTAAAAGAAACAATTAATATGCTACTAAAATGTACAATGTAGATGAAACCGGTCTTTTCAATGCCCAAAAGCCCCAAAATATATCGACATATAAAAGTAAAAACCAGTTTTGAGCAGTAATGTGTGGTGAACGTGTTAGAAACATACTTGCTATTTGCTGCATGAGTGCAACAGAATAATTGCTAAACCCCCCCTCCCTCCCCATGCTTATTTTCAAAAGAATACGTTCCATGTATTTGCTTATCGTAAAAGCACCCCCTGATGAGCAATATGCTTGTTTAAAAAAAGAACTCACACAGTTGATACAATATTTCAACAAAACCGTTAAACCAAAAGCATAGATGCAATAAACTTGGTTAACGAGAGCGATATAATAATGCTTTCTCTTAAAGCACACCATGCAAGATGTTATCTTTTTTCAGCCTCTGTCTATTTATTTTAATCGAGTGTGTGATACATGGTTGCGAGAACATCCAATGAGATCCATTACCCAATATCGAATAGAAGAACTGTTTGGTAACTCTTATGGGTAAACCTCAATCAAGGCCATGGCAAATGTTGTGAGTTGATTCTAAAGAACAGGAGTTTGGCTTGTTAATTGACATGTGTTTAGCGGCATTGACTTGGCTGGAGCAGAGTTCGAGGTAAGTAGTCCAGATAAAACTACTCAAAGTGAGCAGGCTACACGTTCGGTGTAAGTTGTACTGTTGTACACCATGTACAAGAACTAGCTACGACTTAAATTAGGACAAACTCTGCATAATCAGCGGATAGTTCTCATCAAAGCATGATTGTCAACTTCAACTATGATTTTGTAAAGGCCAGCAGGCTCACATATCAATTTACCTAAAAAATAGAAAACACAAAAAGGAAAACTATCTCAGCAATCATTCCAACGCCGTATGAAAGAAGTATACAGCAGAAAAAGTCACACAAGAATAAGCAAGAAACTGCACAAAACAACTGTTATTGTAATATTTGGCATAGAGATGAAGCGCAAAACATGATTAAATGTGTGAAATGCTATTGGTGAGTGTATCAACACTGCCTAAATGAGACCGAAGCAAAAGAAATTCTATTGCAAATCCTGGAAAAAAGATGTATAGTTCAACTATAAATTATTCTATGATTTCCTGGTACGGTCCAATTTAGGAATCGCATGGTTCAATATCGGCGCATATATTCCTAAATTGGACTTTTGCAACTTTTTGTAAGATAATTTTTAAAAAAATAATTTCCATATTTTTAGAAAATATAAGCTTCTAGGGCGGTTCCTGATTAAATTTAGCTTACGATGCCCTATTTTGTATTTTTGTTTTGCTTCACATTGAGCGACACAGGCCTCCTGTTCTTAGGGGGTCCAATATAGGCGGTCTTCCCCTACTACTAAAGAGCTAATTATATTTTTTGCTGTACTAACTCATGTTTTGTTGTCATGTATGTATGTACTAATTTAAAACAAATAATATATTGCTTTCTCATTCTTTTGATACACAAATATATAAACTTATACTACAAAATAATTAAATTAAATCAAAAAGCATATATTAAAAGCACAGCTTTTGTTCGATGAACTTCCTCCAGAAAATGTTGTTAAGCAGTTAAGCAAAAGTGACTTATTTTCGCCAAAAGAAAGAAGCCTCGGCAATCAAATCATAGAAAAACATTCTACAGAGTTGACATCAAATAATGCAGTTGAAGGAACGGCACCAACATCTAAGATCTCAACAACAAGTAAGGTTGTTTCTTCGATATTGTAACAAGTCGAGTGAAGCATGTGTTTTATTTTTATGCATATTTAAACTTCTATTAACCCTTTAAGCGGTTTGCCCGTACGGTGTACGTGCTACCCGAAATTGGCCTCATCTGGTTTGCCCGTACGGCGTACGGGCATCGATATTTTCAGATTTCCTTTTCTGGTTTTCCCGAACTGTCCGGAAAATTGTAAACCTCAAAATTCACAGTAAGTGTGAGAGAAATTTTTGCATAATTTGTAAACCATTCATTACTGCATGCAGAATGTACTTGAAAAAAGCAAATAATTCGGGATTTTGTGACCAAAATTGTAAAATAAAAAATATTGTACAAGCATTGAAAACGAAAAAAAAAAATAATAAATAAAAATTCTTTATATTCTTATTCTGTTAAGTACGGTACTTAACTATATGCAATAAAAAAATATTCCATTTTTGGAAGCATTTCTGGTAAAATAATTGACCGCTTAAAGGGTTAAAGGCCCACTCTCTCATTTTTCACTAATAACCAAAAGTAAAGAAAAAAGAGTAAAAGATAACAAAGGAGAAAATTACACACATGCAGAAAGAAACTTGTGAAATTTCAACTCGACAATATTGAAAAGAGTGCATACTGAAAGAGTCTAGAAATAAAAATTAAACACAAACTGACACACAGACACAAAGCTAAATAAATAATAAATAAACTTTTTCTGTAAAAGAAATCTATAACTGAATCAAAGTGCATTGATAGCAACCTTTAACCCTTCACTGCACGATTTTTTATATTTTCATGAAAAAAATCATATGTTACCTTTTAAGTAGCCCTGAGTTAAGGAAAAATGAAGAAAAAAATTAATCTTAAAAATGTGTGCCAAAAGTTATTATTTAAACGTCTGTTCCACGTATGGCACAAAGCACTTAGTATAAGCTTATACCGATAAGTGTAATAATTTACAGTGTGTATTGTGCCATAAGTGGAACAAACAATTTTCACCACTAAGTACAGCTTTTATATCTAAACATTTTTAGAAGAAAGGAAATAATGATTAAGCACACTTCTTACTGTAATGCAGACATTCTATTTTTCAAAAGCAAGAACTGTAATACTTAGACTAGTGCAACTAACTAGTACATAAAAATCACACTAAACTGTTATAGCAATGTTCCAGGAGGGGCACAAAGCTCAGTTTAACTGTATTTAAAAATCATAGGAATATATGAAGGTTTATTTGGTTTGTGCCAGATCTGGCACACCGTGCAGTGAAGGGTTAACAGTTGGAAAATGGGAGCAAGTTTTTTGGGGAAAATGTCAAAAAAGTATATTTTCATGCCATCATTTTCATCACAATGAAAAATAACATGCAATGAAATTTTGAAATACAGTAAGAGTTTTTTTCTTCCAGAGAGAGATGATGTTTGGATTTTTTTTCATCGTAAACAGTGCTAGACATTCCTGGCCCTGAACTAAATCAAGAGGACAATATTACTTTCTAGAAATGCTTATGTGCTAATTGCTTTTTCATTAATGAACAAAAGTACAGAATTACTATTCAATAAATCGTAACATTTAATCCTTTAAAGCCCTGACTCATTTTACCCCACTGGTGACCCGTTTTATCCCACGTTATGGGGTAAAATGGGTCATTGACAACACATTTTCTAACTTATTTATCGGTATCAATATTTTGCTTTTCAAGATATTTCACTTTAACTGTCACAAGGAAGAGTCATGTGCATATCCTGAGCAGTTTATTCACTTGGTTGAAATAATATATTTTTGCTGTCAAAACCTGATTCCTTTTTGACCCATTTTACCCCACCTGACCCTATACAAATTAAGTGTGAAGCATAAATCTCAATATCAAGCTGCGACAAATTAAGGCAAGCAATATACTAGCCGGCGTTGCAATTGAAATGTTTCTAACCGAATATAATCGAAGAAAAGACACCAGTGTTACAACAATTTCAAAGATTTCTTTTAAAGAATCACTCCAAAAGCAAAAAAAAAAAAAAAAAAAACACTTCAACATTCTTTTAAAAGTAGGTTCTTTCCTACAATTTATTTTAGGCATGAATGAATCTAAAGATACAATCAAGTTCACTATGAGGCTCAAAATCGAGTGCCTAATGGTTCAGAAAATGGCCATTTTGGGGCGTCTTTTAGAATCCCATCTTTTCTAGGTTTGTGGAGAGATTTCAGAGATATTTTTTACGGCACAAGCCGAGAAGATACGATTCATATATCATCACTATGCTTTTAGTTATTTAAATTAAATATTTTTTTGGGAATAGTCAAGTAATTATATATGATTATATGAGTAGGGTGAATGAGTTGCTATTGACAAGATTAAGGTTTCTGAAAATTTGGATTGGAATTGTACTGTAGCGTTGCAGCTTTATTTCGTTTGAAAAAAAATTAATTCTCATGGTATTTGATATCAGAAATTGCCCTTTTGTAGTTGTGAAATTTTCTTTAATTTCCATCTATGATTTATGTTTTCATTAAATAGTTTAAAATACTCTGATTTGATCAGTTACAGTCGCTTTTTCTTAGTTATGGGCGTAGTAAAAACTAGTAATGTTCATGTTAGCTGAACTAAATACACACACACAAAGATATTCAACGATATTAAAACACTTGTTGTTCTTACAATATAACTACTTTTAACGTATTTTAACGTACCAGCTTTGGAATTTTTCATTCGAATACTGATTCGTAAATTACATTGGAACGCTCGTATTGCAGCAGGCGCTTTTAAGTCAACATTTTTTTCTCTTTGAGCTAAATGTTGCAAAAATCTTTTAGAATGAACTTAACGTAAAATACTTTTTTTTCTTCTCTAAGCTGCTTGAGAGAGATTTACTTCGATGAAATTCAATTTTCCTCGTTAAAATATATTTTCTTTATTCAAAAAGAAGTAAATAAAAACACCGAAACTTCTTAAATAATCTTACTAGGATGCTATCAGATTCGTTTTCCGTCAAGTTTTGCGCACAAAGTCGGCCTGGTTCGTTAATGAAATTTGCATATTCAAATCTTTGATACTTGCAATGATGGAACATTTTTCATTTTGTGCAATGCCTTTTAATGACAACGTAAATTTGAGAAAAAGTGGATTTATTCAAACGATACAAATTTTCAGAAAAGCGAAAAAGAGAAAGAAAAAAAAAAGAATATTAATCCTTCAAAGGAAAGTAATGCAAAATAAAACTAAAATGATTCCTTTTGATTTGATTGTAAGTTGCGTGACTTCTTTCTAGAATCGTTTTTCTTCCATTCGATTTTTCTGGAATTTTTGAATAACTTTTTTTATTAGTAAAAAATAGATATAAATACATTTATTGAACTTTATATCAAAAAAAAAAAACACTTTTAATTACATGTTTCCGCAATATATAAAAGATTATTCTCATTCAACAAAAGGTGACAAAATGAACTTGAACGCTTCAGTGAAACACTGCAACTCTTCTACCTTTTATCGTTGCCATTCTAAAAAAGCAATAAAATAAATACACTAAAGAATGAATGTTCTTTTTGCAGTATAATACAGCTAATTTTACAGTAATTTTACAGTAATTAGCTCTAAAACTGCTAAAAAAAGCTGATAAAAAAATTAAATTTCTTAGACACTGTAATTAAAAGTCGGGAATCGGGACCAAGTTTCTCAGGTTCAAGTCATTCTTGTTCCAGTTCTCGACCTGATTGTTCAGGAGCATGATCTGATTTGCGTTTTATGAGTCTAGATGTCTGAATATTGAGATAGAAATATGGATTTGGTCACATGACTTGTCTTGACCTTATCATCGAATTTTAGAAAGTGCAACTGCTGCGTGGCCCGGCGTTGCCCTGGCGCTTTGCGCCTTTGAAGTAGTGAAGAAAGTTTCAACAAACTACTCGCCGCCATGACGGCTCGCTAAAGCGGCTCTCTGATATTTAACAAGCTCCCCGCTCCGCAGTTCGCTTGCACGTTTATTTACAATTATTCCTAAACCGCTTTCTTCCTGTGAAATTAATTGCAAAATTCTAAACGAAAAGTTGTTTTAGTATTTGGATCGCAGCTAAAAAAAAAAGTCCCTGCTAAAAACATCGATTAGAATTTTATTTGAAGCACATTTTCAAATTGGCAGCAGAAAAAAAAGTCATTAGTTAGAATAAAAACAATTGTTAGAACTTTATTGTAACTCATATTCAAAATGGCAACGGAAAACAATATGCCTTTGAATTTTAAAGAGTGCAAAAAATTAATTAATGATTCAATTAATATTCAGCTGCTTAATTAAATACAATTAGACTAAAATCAATAAATTACAATTAGATTAAATAATTACAATAAGACTAACCGCGTACAATTAGTCTTATAAAAGTTTTTTTCGATTTGGCCTGGTGAAAAAGTGCAAGTTTGCACTTTTGGACGCAAGGGGGGACCGGTTAACGTTGTTAAAATTTTTTACAATAGTTTTGATGTAAAAGGACTAAAAATAAGAGGGTATGCGTTACAAAATTTTGACTTTCGGTTTTTTCGGGACACCCTAATATATATATATACAAGAGTTGCTCGCTTAAAGATATTAGATTACGGCTGTTTTAAACGCGTAATTGTTTAAAAATGCTTTTCAAGTTTATCTCAACAAGTACTTCGAACTTTAGAAAAAACACGATTTTACAAACCTCTTTTTTTTTTTTTTAACCGAGCGTTGCACGGTCGCCAGGTACTAAAATTAATTAGAGCTAAAATTCTCTCGAATAATAGTATTTAAAAAAAGTAACGCAATTACATAAGTCGATAAAGGGAAATTTAACGCACCACACAACTCGATTGCAATGATCCAAAACTCAGATTTCAAATTCAGTTTTTACAGGAGATAAAATTAGAAATTAACATCAATAGGTACCCGAAAACTGAGCACTCGGTAATGGGATCCATCCTGAAAACTCGGTTACACCCTAATTCGAAGAGAAAAAAAACATGCAAAAGATCAGTTGCTTGCGCGGTGCCGATTTTTCAGCTAGTCTAGTTTTGCTTCTTAATTGGCCGAATTTTCTGGATCTTCTTATGATTCAAATTAAGTGCGACAAAATAAAAAAAAAAATAAATAAATAAATAACAATTAAAAAAACAGTAGAGTCAAGATAACTTTCTTTAAAACATCCCACCAACGTATGTAGATTTTTATAAACGCAGACATAAATTATTTCCCTAATAAAATTTATACAACAGGTATAAAAATTAGTTTTCTCATCTGGAATCGACTATCCTGCTATAAATTCATTCTAAAAAGTTCTTTAAGCTATTGTTTCAGCGACAAAAATGAAAGAAACATCAAATTCTATTACTGCCCATGTTTTGTATTCAAAATGGGTTTAAAAACGATTCTGAAATTTATTTGATAGAATTTCGAGTCTTAAAAAGGAAAGATTTGATTAGAAATACGTATTTTTGTGTAGGAATTCCGTCTCAAAGCCGTACTGTAATCGTATTTAATTAAATTGAATTTTTCTCGTTGCTAGATAAATTTTCTGTTTTATTAAAAGAGATAGCAGCTTGTCTTTCGCTCTGATTGAATAAAGAATTGTTGGAAAACAATTGGGATGTATATATGTTTAGAATTAGCATCAGCAACGACAAAACATCGTTTGTTTTGAGCCTTTTTTGAGCTCATATGTTGGACAGGGAGGAACTAATTGAATGAATTCTAAAACATAACACTTCAAAATAAAATCATGGAAAGTAAAAGAAATGATTTTATATAAAAGACAACGGTGTATATAAAATTCCGAAATTGCATGTCAATATACGGGTGTCCACTTTAATCGTGGCCCAAAAGCTAATTTCTAAATCGTTAGAGATAAGCATATAGTTCATTTAGACAAAAATCTTTAAATTACTAAAGGAATTTGGGTGTATGAATTTTTTTTCAAAAAATCAAACTTTGAAAGGATTACGAAATTTAAATTTGTATACAGCTCCCCAGTCGTATCAATCACATTTACTAAAACATTCTTGACACTAAAACGTTTCAAACTAATACAAAAAGCACTCTTTCACGACAAAAATTGACCGAATTATGGCATTTTGAAAAATCAAGATTTTGAAGCTTTTTATGACGTCATCGAGAGATCGCTTGAGGGACCGTATGCGAAGTTTGAAAGTGTGTTGACTGGTGTAAATTTATTTCGATTCTTTACAACAGGGATATTTTTAATGGCTGAAAAGACTTAATAAGAACAAATTACAAATTAATCAATCACTCTTGGTGATTGGCTTACTTAACGTGATTGCATGATTGAAGGTGACTGATGGAATGCACGTGATTGCGTGATTAAACGTGGCTGATAGAATGAGCGTGATTGAAACAATGGAGGTGAATGATGATCTGACGCGGTTCGTTTAATAAACGTGATTGATGCAGTGAACGTGAATGCATGATTGAACGTGACTGATGGAGCGAACGTGAATGACGTGAGTGAATGTGATTTATCTAATGAATTTAAATGACTGGTTTAATAAAGATGATTTGATGAAGATTATTAGAAGAATCGTGACTGATATCATTAATGAACACGATTTGTTATTTAGCGACCGTAGTCTTTAGAACGTGAGTACCTGAATGAAAGAAAAAAATAACACAAGCTAACGATGGAATTTACGTTAGAATGATACAATGAGAATGATCAATAAAACAACATGCAGTTCATTACCAATCACGTTCATTCCATCAGTCACGTTCAATCACTCACTCACGTTCATTCCATCAGTCACGTTTTATTTCATCAGTCACGTTCAATCACGTTTACTCCACCAGTCACGTTCAAACCTGGATTCATTTCATATGTCACGTTCGATTACGCCAATCACGTTCATTAAATGAACCGCGTCAAATCATCATTCACCTCCATTGTATCGTTCACGCGCATTCTATCAGTCACGTTCAATCACGCAATCACGTGCATTCCATCAGTCACATTGAATCAAGCAAACACGTTAAGTAAGCCAATCACCGAGAGTGATTAATTTACTTGTAGTTTATTCTTATTAAGTCTTTTCAGCCATTAAAAATATCCCTGATGTAAAGAATCGAAATAAAGTTACACCAGTCAACACACTTTCTAACTTCGCATACGGTCTCTCAAGCGATCTCTCGATGACGTCATGAAATAATGCAAAATCTTGATTTTTCAAAACATCATAATTCGGTCAATTTTTGTCGTAGAAGAGTGATTTTTTTACTAGTTTGAAGCGTTGCAGTGTCAAGAATGTTTTACTAAATGTGATTGATACGACTGGGGAGCTGTATAAAAATTTAAATTTCGTAACCCTTTCGATTTTTTGAAAAAAAATTCATACACCCAAATTCCTTTCGTAATTTAAAGATTTTTTCTTAAATGAACTATATGTTTATCTCTAATGGTATAGAAATTAGCTATTGGGCCACGATTAAAGTAGACACCCTGTAGATTTTGAAGAAAAATCGACAAAGGGCATAATTCAAATGTACCTTTTTTTTTTAACAAAAAAAAAAAAACTGTTAAAACCTTCTTAAACAGAGAAAAAGTACGTAAAACATCTTTTTAAATATGTGCTTAAAAATATAATGTTTGACTAAAGACAGAAACCATAAATAGAGTACAACAGAGTTTCCCAAAGTATGGTATATGGCGCCATCATGTTAAAACGTATAAAATAGTTGCAATAAAAAGAAAAGTACCAATATTTCAATTCAAAACGAAATATCATTTATAAGAAATGAAAAAAGTTCGTTTGCATACGCGCAAGGCGTAGCAAACATCCCAGAACCCTCGACTTTAACACGTAATTGAGTTTCAAATAGATTTTATTTCCATAGCTCAAAAGAATAATGTTAAGTAATGGAAACTAGAGAAGAGCTCTATAAATACGTAGAATAATGAATAAAAAAAATTCAAAGAATTAAAAACATGTTAGAAAAAAATATCAAACGAAGGTTGTTTTATTATTATAATTATTTTTTATGCTCTCAGGAAGGGGTCGGGCTCAAAGTTAGTAATTTTCAGGAATGGGTCCACAGGATCTCTGGAATTAGATATGCACAGTTCAGGCACTTAACTGTGTTGTCTATAGTAAAAGTTGGTTGCATTAAAATTCTCAAAATACGTATTTGCATTCTAACTAAATGGTATTACGTGCAAAACAAAACGAATCACTTTTCGAAAGATAACTATTTAATTACTAATAGTAGCGGAATAGCTGTGTTTTTTTTCCCTAAACAAGCATTCGCAAAGAACTTCACATAGTAAGACATGTAAAATAGTTAACCTGGGGACAGACCACTTTTAAAATGAACGTCACATTAGTCACTCACCATGTACGCGGAGAGTTCATGTAATATTGTTTTTTTTTTTCTTCTGCAGTGAGGGTTATTAGAAAGATCCGGATGCTTTAAAATTTACTAGATATCTTTCTTCAGTACACTGTAAAAAATATATGTTGTTTTTACAGTACAATATGCAGCTTATTTTATAGAAACAAACCGTAAAAATTGCTAATTTTACAGTAATAAACGGTAAAATCGTTAATTCAACAGTTTATTACCGCTCGTTTTACAGGCTTAAACTGGAACCTATGCTGCCAGTATCATACTGCTGTTTTTACAGTAAAATAAAGCTAATTTTGTGGTAATAAACTGTAAAATTGCTAACTTTAGTTTTTTACTGTGCATTTTACAGTTTTAAACTGGGACTTCTGTTGTCAGTTTTATACTGTAAAAACAACAGTTTATTTTTACAGGGAAACATAAATCAATAGCATTGCTAATGGAGGGGGGGGGTCTGCCTTGGGTGATGCCCAAAACATATTTAGGAGTTTGAAAGCAATGTAAATACTTTAATTCTGAAATTTTCTCTCAATATACAGTTAATTTTATTTAAGCCATAAAGTTTAAAAGAAAATAGAGCAAAGTTTTGCAGGTTGGGGCGAGTAGGTAACGTATATACGTCAAAAGCTAAATTTTATACAGGGTGTCCACTTCAATCGTAGCCCAATAGCTAATTTCTAAACCGTTAGAGATAAGCATATAATTCATTTTGGAAAAAATCTCTAAATTACGAAAGGAATTTGGGCTACGAAATGTTTTTCGAAAAAATCAAATTTTGAAAGAGTTACGAAATTTAAATTTCTATACAGCTCCCCAGTCGTATCAATCATATTTAATAAAACATTCTTGACACTGTAACGTTTAAAACTTTAAAAAAAAATCACTCTTCTACGACAAAAATTGACCGAGTTATGACGTTTTGAAAAATCAAGATTTTGCATTATTTCATGACGTCATCGAGAGATCGCTTAAGTGACATTATGCGAAATCCTTCAAAATCTTGATTTTTCAAAACGTCAAGTTTTAAGCGTTACAGTGTCAAGAATGTTTTACTAAATAGGATTGATAGGACTGGGGGCTGGACACAAATTTAAATTTCGTAACTCTTTCAAAATTTGATTTTTTTGAAAAACATTTCGTAGCCCAAATTCCTTTCGTAATTTAGAATTTTTTTCCTAAATAAACTATATGCTTATCTCTAACGGTTTAGAAATTAGCTATTGGGCCACGATAGGAGTGGAAACCTTGTATAAATACTTTCGCAGGTTATACCTGTGTTATTGGCTTTGAGCTAGAACTTCCACAAAAGTGCACTCTCATATAATTGCACTAACACACACACATAAAATATTTACCAACAATGTTTGAAATGCGTTCTTGAAACGTATAGATCAGAAATAGTTCATGTCTTATTAATATTCAAATTATGGGTAAAGTTTATCGCAATGAAAAGTTGAAAGCAAGCTATTTAACTTTTCTGTGTCGTTTGTAGAACTGATTATAAGAATGAAATATATCTCTAAAGCAGAATATTTTTTCTTTCCATATTTTTTTTTTTTCATTATGTCGAAACATAACTTGAAACATTTTATAATTTTTTTCCAAAGAGAGAAAAACATAATCCATCAAAATGACACAAAATATGCTATCATAAAAGTGATTATCGTTAAGCTCTGCAATTGATTAAAAAAAAATCTATGGAGCATCGTAAGCTCCTGATAAGAATATCAGAAACGAAGTCGCTTCCCTCCAAAGGATATTCTTGCCGAATTTCGTTTCACACAGGATACCATTCTAAAAACGACGAATCGATGTATGGTCAGAACAGGGTGTACGGATAAATTGCTGTTGACGTTCCGTTCCATCATGTACTGATTTTAAACATCTCATTTAGCCAAAAAGCTTTTAGAGGTACATTCACTGCAAAAAATGAATTGTTTTTACAGTAAAATACTCGCAGCCGAGGTTCCAATTTTAAACTGTAAAATTCACAGTAAAAATTTGTAAAACTAGCAATTTTACACTTTCTTACTGTAAAGTTAGAAATTTTAGTTTATCACCATAACATTTAGCTGTATTACACTGTAAAAACAACAGTATATTACTGGCAGCCGAGGTTCCAATTTAAAGCTGTAAAATGCACGGTTATAAAGTTTAAAATTAGCAATTTTACAGTTTACTACTGCAAAATTAACAATTTTACAGTTTAGTGCTGTAAAATTCGTTATTTTACAGTTTATTACTGAAAATTAGAAAAATTTATAGTTTATTACTATAAAATTAGCTGTATTATACTGTAAAAAGAACATTCATTTAGAACACTGTAATAATTTATTACAGTGTTCGAGCTGAGAGAAAAAAAAACAGTGATGATGTCATAAAAAATCTTAGATTTAAACTGAAGGAAATAAAAGTGCATTTCTTATGTATTGTGTCGTTGTGTTTTTATGAACCGTTTAAAGCAGCAATTCATTCATAGAAAAAAGGTATACAGTGAAAAAGAAATGGTAAATATTTCATGAGATAAGAAAAGTAAAAATGAATTTCTACGTGTTTTGCTGATAGATGACATAAGAGTTTACCTTTTTCAACTTTCTGTTTCACTAACAGGATTTTGTACTTCATTTACTATTTTCTTCTTCTTTTCTGTATTCTTTTGGAGGATGTTACAAAAGCACATGATTTTATAAAGCCAAACGAAAAATCTTTAAAAGCATTTATTGTACACTGTAAAAAATGAATGGTAGTTTTACAGTATAATACAGGTAATTTTACAGTAATTTTACAGTAATAAATAGTAAAACTGCTAGTTTTACAGTTAATTACTGCATTTTAGTTTTAAACTGTAACTTCTGCTGCCAGTATTACATTGTTGCTCTTACAGTATTATACAGCTAATTTTATGGTAATAAATTCCAAGAATGGTAATTTTACAGTATTAAACTATAAAATTTCTAGTTTTGCAGAAAAAGCAGTAAAATAGCTAGTTTTACACTTTATTACTGCGCTTTTACAGTTTAAAACTGAAACATTTGCTTTCAGTATTGTATTAAAAAAATTATTTTTTTCAGTGTTCTGTACTCTGATTATATTGTTTTAAACACTTTTTCAACATACCCAGGTTATAAACAACTATTTGAAGAGCGGATTAAATTGTTTTTCTAAATTTTCTTAATTAGTGTTCATACAGCAAAAAGGGTCTTTACATGGAATTCCCAATTCGATTTTGAATTGAGCATGAAGAAATATCTTATTTTAGCTTGTTGAACACACTGCGAAAATTTAACTGTTGTTTTAATATGATAATACTGGCGGATAGGGTTCCAATTTAAAGCTGTAAAATGCACAGTAATAAACTGTATAACTAGCAATTTTTCAGTTTCTTAATGTAAAGTTCGTTGTTTTACAGTTTATTGCCGTAAAATTTAGCCGTATTATACTGTAAAAACAACAGTATAATATTGGCACGAATGGTTCCTGTTTAAAACTCTAAAATGCACGGTACTAAACTGTAAAATTAGCAATTTTGCACTTCATTACTGTAAAATGAACAATTTCACAGTTTAGTACTGTAAACTGAGCGATTTGACAGTTTATTACTGTAAAATTAGCAGTATTATACTGTAAAAACATCATTCATTTTTTAGTGTGTTCATATAGCAAAAAAGGGTCAACACACAGATTTCCTAATTCTAGACTTTTTGAATTGAGAATGAAGAAATATCTGATTTTAGCATGTTGAACATCACAACACAATAAGTAATCAGAAAGCAACACGTGTTTATTGCCTCTACAATTAAGGATATAATCCAAATCATAAGAATATAACCCTTGACAAAAACCGTGTTCAACAAGAAGTTCTGTCAAGAACTAAACGAGCCTACTTTCCCGTACATCGACATCGGCATTTTAGCATCAAATCAATATTCTCTTGAATATCTGAAACTGAAAATTATGTCAAACATACTTTTATAGCACTTAAAGCTGATTTCTAAAAGCAAAATATGCCCCTCTCATCAGATGAAATGAACACGTTAAAAGCAAATAAACGAGTAAATAAAGTTTTGTCGCACCTTTTAAAGAATATAACTATTATAGTTCTTCGGTAGAAAAATTTCACAATCGTTTTCAAAAGAAAAAAAAATAAATAAATAAAATAAAAGTACGAAGAACATCAAAACACATTTTATCAAAGAAAGAAAAAAAAAACCTCGTTCGTTAATAAAATGTCTCGAATTTTATTTTTAATCCGTTGCCAGTTGTTAAATATAAGTAAAGAATAAAATGCTCTAGTGAATGAACAATTTTTGTAATCAAAAAAAATATCGTCTGCCAAAAAATAAATAAATAAAAATAATAATAATTAATTAAACAAGAAAAATGAATGAATAAACAAAAAATCGTCTGCCCAGTCAGTCATTTTTTTCTGAGCCTGCATTTCCGCCAAGTTTGCGGAGTCGGAGTTGGAATCAGAGTCCTCACAGAAGATTTTTCAGAAAAGTACTAAACATACGTTTTTTTATCAAAACCGTTTTCTTACAAAGTTAGTTTGAAGGAAATCCGCCTTTAAGTTCAGAATCAACATTCAATTTAAATTTCCCAGTAGGCGTTCATGTTAAAATTTTTTCTGAACGGTTCACCATTGAACGAAAAATGGTTCAAATTGAAAAGTGAAATATGGGAATGAGTCTCTCCGAGATCTTTCGAATCAAAAAAGTTGATTCAATTCAGACGGTTCACTTAAAAGTTATTAGGTGGAGAAAGGTTGCTTGAACAGTTCAATGTTGAACGAAAAACTGTTCACATTAAAAATTTAAATACGGTAATGAAATATCCTTGCCGAAATCTTTTGAACAAAAAAAAGTTCGTTTAAATCGGACTGTTCACTCAAAAGTTATTAGGGGTGAGAGCTTGTTTGAACGGTTCAATGTTGAACGAAAAATCGTTCAAATCGAAAATGTAGATACGGGAATGAAGTATTCTTGATAAGATCTTTCGAACAAAGAAAAAGTTTATTCAATTCGGACGGTTCACTTAAAAGTTATTAGGTGGGGAAAGGTTGCTTGAACGGTTCAATGTTGAACCAAAAATGTTCAAATTTAAAATTTAAATACGGTAATAAAGTATCCTTGCCGAGATGCTTCGAAAAAAAAATTGTTTAAATCGGACTGTTCACTCAAAAGTTATTAGGGGTGACAGCTTGTTTGAACGGTTCAATGATGAACGAAAAATTGTTCAAATCGAAAATGTAGGTACGGGAATGAAGTATCCTTGAAAAGATATTTCGAACAAAAAAAAGTTTGTTCAATTCGGACTGTTCATTCAAAAGTTAGTATCGCGGGACCGGTTGTTTGAACGTCTCAAAGTTGAATCAAAAATTGTTCAAATCAAAAAATCAAATATGGGAATGAGATGTACTCGCCGAGATCTTTCCAATAAAAAAAAGTTTGTCCAAATCGGAATGTTCATTCAAAAGTTATTAGGGGGGACAGACAGACCGACAGACCGACACACAAATTCCCCATCTCAATACCCTACTTTCAAATTTTAATTTTTCGATATTCATTTTACCTCTTTATTTTTTTAACTTGGCGATATTTTTTGGACTTGGCGATATTTTTTTTTAACTTGGCGATATTTTTTGGACTTGGCGATATTTTTTAGATGCATTAAGCTACTTTTAATACTTTTTTCGTCTTTCTTTTGTTTTTAACGGGAAAGTAGGTTAAAAAACGAAGTTTTTTAAAAAATACACATCTGCGCAGATTCTCTTTACATTAGTTTGCCTCAATACATTGCTCTTTCGGATATATCGTGCTCGCCTAAAAAATTAAAAGCAATAAAATTTCGTTCTGAATTTGCGATCAAGTAAGAAGTAAACAGTTCCCAGAAAAGTTCTTTAACTTTTCGTTGGGCAAATAAAGAAAGCAAGCCTTCATTTAATGTTACTGAATTTGTGGCATTTTCCGTTGCATTGTTTGAAATTTTATTTCACCAAAAAAAAAAAAAAACAACTGGAATATTTTTAATCGTTTATTTATTTATAAATACTTTTAGAAACAGAAATCTGTAAGAGTGTTTCCTTTTAATGTTTTTTTTTTTTTTCAAAAATCCGTTCTAATATAGGAACATAGGATAAACTACATTTATTACATTAATGTCACGCTGCAAAAACTAAACCGTTCTTTTTACAATATAATACTGGCAGCAGATGTTGCAGTTTAGAACTGAAACAATCCACAGTAATAAACTTTAATATAGCTAATTCTACAGTTTATTACTGTAAAGCAGCATTTTTACAGTTTATTACCATAATTTACCGTTTATAACCTCAAAAATAGCTGCTTTATACTGTAAAAACAACTGTACAATACTTTCAGCAGAGGTTCTAATTTAAAACTGTAAAATGCAGGGTAATAAACTGCAAAGTTAGCAATTTTACAATTTATTACTGTAAAGCAGAATTAGCTGTATAGTACTGTAAAAACAACATCCTATTTTACAGGGCATAACTGATGTCCATAGTAGTTTCTGAAAGTTAGTTCGAGGAACTCATTAGTTTTACAGATTCACTAAATGTTAGTTCAGATTTCGGATGAATTGCGCTTTTACTGTCTTCTGACAAGCATGATAAAACAAGGAAACAAGGAGCTACTGTATAGTTAAAATAACTCATTTTCAATAACATGAGGAACGTTCAGCTCGCCGCTAAAACATTACTAATTGTAATGGCTAAAAAAAAAGGACGTATTTATACTTGAACTTTTTTAAGTTACTCTAAATGGTTTAATAAATATTTTAGTACTTTCACAAAAACATGAAAATTTATGCAAGACATAAAGTAACTCCTTAACAATACATTTAAATTTTCTACAACATTAGGGTTATTCCATCGTGACTGACGTAACATTCAGAGCTGATTTTGTAACTATGTTTGCTTGTAACTAAAAGGATAAAAAATATTTTTAATTATGCTGGTGGATTTACAATGTACATGGTATCTATATATCATTCTGCTAAGAATTTAAAACAAAACTACCGACAGTAGATATTTTTTCAACCAAAATGGCAGTGTGACTAACGTAACATTTTTGCAACCCTGAAAATGAATGCTCATGTTGTGAGGCAAAAATTTCTCAAAGTTAAGCAAGTGTTAAACATTGAATGATATATTTGAAAAATGTGTAAAGTTGGCTTTTAAAACCATAAAACACATTTATTAAAGCTTAATTTTTTTTATTCTTAAGTGTCCCTTTTACTCAAGATGGAGTGTGACTAACGCAACCATCGAATAATAAGCAGTATAGACACACTACAAACTATTTATTGTGGCTAATCTCAGTGATAATTACAATACTTTTTCAATTTTTTTAACTTCTTATGTTGTATAATTTTTATTTATGTATGTTTTCATTCATTTTTCGGTATTTTTTCCACTTTGGTATTTTTTTTCTTCGGTTGAGGTTGACATTTTCATGGAATGACCCATTAATGCAATAAATATAGTGAAAAAAAACTAAAAAATACGCTTTTAGAGTTAATCAAACTAAAAAGAAAAGATTTTGAAAATTATTGAATGTCCGCTAACATGCACTTATAATGAATACATCAACATGAAAAAAATTTCGCCTTTAGTATTAATAATAGCATTAAATATATTATTTTTACATGTGCAAAGAACGTGGTTTTTATCTTTTATTCAGAGTTACATACAAATAACTGAAACACTTAAAATCCATCAGCATGTAATATAGTTTATCCTTTTGTATTAATGATAGCATTAAATATATTACTTTTATATTTGTAAAGAATGTGAATTTATCTTTTATTCACAGTTACATACATACATACATACATACAAACAAGCAAACAAACAGACTCACATGTGAAACTAATAAAAGCGTATTAAAAATAATATTCAAGATTAAAACGCTTGCACTTAAAATGCCGTAATTAGATTTCAGAAATTTTAAAACCTTTCAATGTCGCCAACGTTTCTCCCTGTCCCGCTGTGGATCCCTAAAACAAATTAGCAGTATCTAATGCCTGCACACAAGAATGGTAAAACACCTCACTCAGCTTCTAAGTAATTTCGGCAGACTGCTTCCTTATTCAAGCGCTCCCCAATTAGCTCGTTCAAGATCAGTATCCATAATTACGCTTCGTTCTAGCGTCTTAACACAATAAACATTTCGGAGACTGCTTATGCTTACTCGTATTTGAAGAGCATCCGATGTGATACGGCAAAATTTAATTTTCTTAAAACAATTACAGTGAGTAGTTGTGTGTCAAAGGAAATCTACTCTTTCAGTGGAATGACATTGTACTCAGTTTAGAGTAGAAGTAAGTTTCGACAAATATGTGTATGTGTAAAGCTCTGTGGGGCAAATCCTAACTTTTTATCGTCATTCATAATTGAAGGGTTTGAAGGATAAAGGGGCTATGTTACATTTTTGAAAATGCACTCTGGACAATGGTAAGCAGTAGATACAGGTAAGCAAATAAAACTTGGTGCACCAAAAGGCAGATGTCATTCGACCAACTTCACACGCTCACTTAACGACAAAACCAGAAAACAAAAAAGCTGCAACAACTTCAGAAAAAAAAACTTTTAGCTTTAATCCATTTATGAACCAAGTTTTTTAAACAATTTTTTTCATATTTTATCTGCTTAAAGTTCTTACTTGGAATGGTTTACATCCATTTTAGGCTTAAAATAGTTCGCCGTTGTCATAGTTATTAAGTTATTTAACGTCCTGTTTATGGGATATTTTGCAGATAGGTGAGCAAAATACGACCTTACTTGACTTTACTTTTGCAAAGTAACATTACAGAAGGCATCTCTGATCAATTTTAAGCAAATCCTTTTAAAATAGTTTAATTTTATGAAAAATAAGTTCGCAAAACAAAACTTATATACAATAAATAAACTCTCATGTCCAACTAGTGGTTCTATCTGGTTTTCTCAAGAAGAAGGACTATTTAACTTGTGAAAAACCACTTTTAGTAAAATGATATACCCATTGCAATTTTTTGTATGCAGTAACTAACAAGCGTCCCGTTTTTAGGCTACTGGGCATAAATGGGTTAATTACTCTAAGTTGGGGGTTTTGTAACATAACTCCTTCATCTTCCAAGCCCTTAAATTTACTTTAAAAGGTAAAATTGCACACTAGGATGCTTACAGTAAAGCATTATGATGAATGAAAAGGTTAACAGCTATTTGTACTCTAATTCTTTTAGTTCAAGTAGCAAGCTTGAAACCAGTTTAGAGCTTTTCAACTTGTATCAAGGTCGCCTCCGCGAGCATGTCCCTTCTCCTGGGGAATATTGTCCATGTAATCTGATCCACGTTCCTGGGCTTCTCCGAGAATATGCATCCTTTTAGTTTGGTGACATCCATGTCCCTTGGGATCGACTTCATTTACACCCGGCCATTTCGACTTAATACAGTCCTTTTAAGACCAAATAGAGCACCCAGCAAGAAGAATTAATTTGAATTAAAACGCGTTTTAATTATAATTGCAATATGACATAGTTTCAAGAACGAAAAACCCACGATTAGGGTCCTACCGAAATTCGCAATTGCAGTAGGACCCTAATGAATAACGCAATTGCGGAATTCTTTTTAGAATAATTTGGAATCAAGAAGTCAAAGTTCAAATATTTCTTTTTCTCTCTCTCTCTCTCTTTTTTAAATTCTGCAAGGAGTTTTTGCTTCTTCTAAAATTCTATCAATTTCACCATTAGAGCTTTCTTAATAGCAGAAATGGCGTCATGAATCAATTCAAGCAATTGATATTGATCATTAAATCTTTGAATTCTTGTGGAATAAAAATAGTTATCTTTTTTTTCACCATAGCAAACGATTTGATTTTCTCAAGACAGATGGTGCTGTCGAGATAAAATATTTTAATTTGCAAAAAAAAAAATATTCCAGGAAAATAACTTCACTTTGAATTTAATTTATTCCCTTAACTATTTTAACTAACAGTAGTTTTAAAACTTTAATTACTAAAATAACTATCATTTAATTTTTCTTGTTAACTATGCTTTTACTTTATCACCAATCGTTAGATAATTGATAAAAACTCCCAAAAGACATATTTCGCTAATGAATTTCGTTGTATTTCCAATTTAATGGTTTTTTAATCATAATTTATTAATTCAAATTTATTGCATTTATTAAACTTTTTTTTTTCTTAAGAATTTATTCAATAGAAAAAGACTTTACAAAGCATTTGTCTCTTTAGTGCAAGCTATTTTTTTAGGTACAAAAAGGACATGGTAAAGCGATACTGGCGCCATCTGTTGAGTCTCCAGGTCACCAAAATGTAGCGTACTGACTTGTGTCACTTTCTGGGCGTTATCCAGGTTGTTTCGTGTTGCTAACCTAGAACTTCAACCACTGAGTCAAAAGAACTTAAATGCTTGGGAGCAAAGCTGGGTTAATTGTTCTCTGATTTACACCACACATTTATCGCAATTCGTCATTGGGTAAAACAGAACTTAAAATCGAGGTGAGAAAATTAAAGGTGTTGTTTTTAAATATGCAGTGAACTCTCACTTATGCACCGGCCCAAGGGACCAACAGAAAAATGCTCATAAGTGAGAGAGACGTCTAAGTGAACAAGCCTATTTAAAGGGCTAAAACGCAACATAGGCTCTAACGAGAGAATGAATAAGAATGTTTTAACAGACAAGGGACATATTACTACGGTTTGGCAATTACTGTAACGTGATAAAGAGAAAACAAAAATTGCAGCATACCGAATTACAAACTGTTCCCTTTAATACGATCTCTAATAGGCAATCGTCCCTCGCCGAACTCTAGTTCATGCGGCGAAAATGCCTTCCGTGAGCAACAAAGGCGGAAGATTAAAAAGGAAAGTGAAGAAAAATGCCTATTTTTTAAAGAAAATAAATATCCATTTTTTTTTTTTTTTTTCATTTTACGAAAAATTTGGAGTGTAAGTGAAATATTCATCTTCAGAGCGACGCATAAATAAATGATACTATCATTATTTTGCTATGGAATGTGCTTGGTCCATTTAAAATCGTCGTAAGAGTGGAAAAGGTGTATAAATAAATCGATGCATAACTGAGTAATCGCTGTAATACCAGTCTATTTTTAGATATCTCTATATATTTGGAACTAGAAGAATGAATTATGTAGTACCAGTTTTGATTGACTGGAAAAATACACTAATATCATATCACACGACAAAAGAATAATATCCCAGATAATATTTCAGTCGTGAGTGATAGTTCAAATTCTAATCTTCCAGGCAAGTGATGAATGCCCGGACTCATGAGCTCCCTGATAATAATCAGTGTCGAACGCTTTTGTTTCAGGTCGATAGTATTGAGAAAAACAAGGGACATTCGGTATGAGAGATAAATTACTGCCAAGAAATCGCTCATTACAAGTGACAGGGTGCGCATTTGACCCGAGATTAAGTAAGAATTGTTCTTTTATAAGAGTCGTTCGATTTTTCCGCCCATCAGGCTCTGCTTAACGGATTGATAATCTTTTTGTCGTAACCGGTTGGTGATGTTTCAGGGGAAAAAATGGCAACGCAAATTTGTTTTCGAATGCGCCATTTTCTAAGCTTAATAGCCCTGAAACTGTATGGAAGTAAAGTTTGGTGGAATCGTTTGTCATTCTTGAAGTTTAGTTGATGTTCGTTTCGATTTGATGCAATGTTTAGAAGGTTCTTACGAAACAATACAAGTTAAGAGTCATTATTTTTCTTTTTAAGAATTAACAGGCAAAAAAGCATTCACAGTTCATTTGAAATGAAAAAATAGCTTGGTTCGAAGTTACCCTGCAATTTCAAGTAACTGATTCATGTTAGACTACAGAGGAAGAAAATCAAGTGTTTTTTTTTAAATAAAACTGAAGCAACAATAAGCCAGTAAAATAGAATTTTAAGTATCTATTGGTCTCCTTTTTATCTTTCCAACTTTGCAAAATTTCACAGAACTTTATAATTCATCAAAAATGATATTAACTGAAAAAAAAAAAACTACCAAGCAATACACTGCAAAAAATTAGCTGTTGTTTTTACTGTATTATGCTGGCAACCGAGGTTCCAATTCAAAACTGTAAAATGAACAGTAATAAAATGCAAAACTAATAATTTTGCAGTTTCTTACAGTGAAGTTATCAATTTTACAGTTTTAAGCCGTAAAATTTAGCTGTAATATACTGTAAAAGCAACAGTATAATACCGGCAGCAGAGGTTCCAGTTTAAAACTGCAAAATGCACGGTGATGAACTGTAAAATTAACCATTTTACAGTTTAGTACTGTAAAATTAACCATTTTACAGTTTAGTACTGTAAAATTAGCATTTTTACAGTTCATTACTATAAAATTAGCTGTATTATACTGTAAAAACAGTATTCATCTTTTACAGTGTAGCTTACCAACCAATTATTTAGTAACGTAATGAGCTCTGCACAGTACTTATATTTTTTTCTCTTTTAATGACAAGTAGGATGCCTATCTATTTTATAACCTTGACAGAAAAGGTTGGCAGGTTAAAAGAAACATATTGAAGTGACACAAAGTCAATCCTTATGGTTGACATTACCCTAAACGGTCGTGCCGCATAACTTTCGGTGATGATTTCTGACGAGTCTTCATTTTTGAAATTATGGTATTTGTTATACAGTAGATGTCGGTTAATTGAATCATCCGCTTTAGTGAATCAAATTGTCAAAACAGAGCAATATCCAGCTTTTTTGAATCAGTCGCTTTATCAAAGAAAAACTGTTTTAAACAAATGTGATTCATTTAAGCGACAACCACTGTAAAAAAAATTCCCCAGCTCATCAGTGTTATGCTCTCACACTGTTTGACTTTTTCTTGGTAATTTGCTCGGCTTCTTATCGCCCCTGATATTTTTATGCAGCGATGTACAACTCTGTACTTCAGAACGACTAGACTGACGTAAGTCCATTTTCGTAACTTTTCAGTAGAGGGCAAAAACGTTTGTCAGATGCATGTAAAGGATAGGACTCGCGCTCTTTTAAGGGGTTACAGTACCTCAAAAATGACCAAAAGACCAAAAAAATTTGTATTGCTTATTTCAAAAGTAAAAGTTATTTAAAACACTCAGAAAAAAATGGCATTATTCTAGCTAAATTATTTAAAAAGTTATGGGTGACTTTAGGGCATGCATGCTATGTGTTCTAATGGAAAAGCCAAACTTTAAAGTGCTTTTTCTCGGTGATCAGTTTTTAGTGTTTCTATGTTACTGGAAATGCTAAGGATTTTTTCTATTAAAGATATAACTTTAAAGCAATATTTTTTGAACTCAGGATAATATATTTAACAAAACTGTGCATTGAATAAGCGTTTTATAAATTACAAAAATTTTTAGAGTTTGTTAAACCTCGAAGAACAAAATTTTCTAAGAATTTTTTACATAAAAGGTCACAAAATATTTTCGAATCAAAATATAAGAAAATGAATGCACAGATTTGTTGAGGTAATCCTTGTGATCATTTTGCAAAAAGAAATTTTGAAATTAGTGCAGAAACAAAAAAGCCTTAGGGTTTCTAAAAAAAATGAAATGTTCTTACATTTTTCAAATTTTCAAAAAAAGTTTTCAAAATTTTTAATGTTTGAAAATAAATTATTGATTGTTAAACAAGTGCAGAAACAAATATTTCAAAGAAATAAATTCTTCATTTAAATTATCGAAATTTGTTAGAAAGGTACTGTAACCCCTTAATAGTGCTAAATAACTGTGAAGGAATTTCTTTTAGAGAAGAACGTTCTCCTGGGTCGAAGCAGAATGTGATTCCCCATACAATGCAGTAAAAAAGTGAAAATTGCAATTTTTTGGACTTACGTCGTTTTGGTTCAGAGGTACAGAATTTTCGAAAAGCTATATATTAAAAACCTCTTTTGGACTTATTATGTTTACACGTTAACCTTCTTTCTTGATTTCAATTTATTTTAACTACTTTTTTATTTTTATTTCAGCTTTTAAAAAAGCAAAATACAAGCTTTTCTTTTGTTAATCAATAAACATAAACTTCTCGCGTACATACTACTTTGAGTTATTGAGCCAGCATTTTTATCGGCATTATTTACTTCGTAAAATCAAAACTTCGATTTTTTTCCCTTTATGTTTCCTCTGCTTCTTGCTTCCTCTGATGTTTTTATTCGACGATATCCAACGTTTTCAAAAGCTAATCATTAAAAACATATTTTTGATTTATATTGTTTACACTTTAACCTTCTGTCATGATTATAATTTATTTGTTATCTATTTTTTCAATTTTTATTCAGCTTTAAAAAAAACAAAATACATGCTATACTTTTGTTAATCAATAAATAAACATAAACTTATCTTGTAGATACTACTTTGAATTATTGAGCAAGGGTTTTTATCGGCATTATTTTACTTCGTAAAAAAAATCGTTTTTTTTTCTTTTTAATTTCCTTTGCTTCTTGCTTCCTCTAATGTTTTTACACGCAATATCCAACGTTTCGAAAGCTAATCATTAAAAACATCTTTTCCACTTATGTTTATGCTTTAACCTTCTTTTTTGTTTTTATTATTTTTTATCTATTTTTAATTTTTATTTTAGCCTTTATAAAAACAAAATACATGCTCTACTTTTGTTAATCAATAAAGAAACATACTTTTTCGTACCTACACAAAACTTTCGTGTAGTCACTACTTTGAGTGATTGAGCCAGCGTTTTTATCGGCATTATTTACTTCGCAAAATCAAAACCTCATTTTTTTCTTTTTAGTTTCCTCTGCTTCTTGCTTCCTCTGATGTTTTTACACGGCGATATCCAACGTTTTCAAAAGCTAATCATTAAAAACATCTTTTCCACTCATTATGCCCCACACTTTCATCCCCTCCGCCATTTATCAGGATGCGATGGAAACCCAGGGGGGAAATATGATTAACGAACTGAAATTAATTGGACCGTTGAAAAATTTTCCACCACATGCTTGATAATTAATTCCTTATGGTCACATTAATCACTGCAGCGAGATTTGCCCGTGTATAGCAAAATATTTGCCAAAAATCGCCCGAGCGTTAAAAGCCGGTAGGTTGGCTTCGTTGGATGAAAATGTGAAATGTATTACAATCATTGATTTCTTGACACTCGCCGGATCCCATAGCTAATCATACAGTCTCGCACGGGGTTGGAAATATTGCCTTTTTATTAATAATGTGACATTAACATCAATTTTTATTTAAATTGTGATTTATGAGGTGTTAACTTCTATAATTCTAACGTATCATATTAGTTATTAATAAAGCTTTTAGATTTTTGACGCGGTATTGCAGCATCTGCCGAAATGATTTTTTGTGCAGAGTATTTAAAATGAAATTAAAGCATATACTTTACACCAGTGATTCTCAACCTTTTTACAGCTACCGCCCCCTTTAGGACTGAAAATGTTTTCAATGCCCCTTTCCGGACGATTGTAATTCGGAAGAGGGGGGGGGGGGGCAAAACGAGGTTTCTTGACCGTTTTAACTCCATAATTTTGCCCAAACAGATGGTTGAAAAAACTTATAAAGAAGTATAAGATAGTTTTTTTTTTTTTTTTTTTTGAGCGGGCAGTTTTTTTCCTCTAAAAAGACCTTTTCCTTGTCAAAGAATCAACCAAAAGCCTGCAACTGTTCCAATGAATGAGTGACCCATTTTAAACGCAAATTCAAACGAAAAGGTTTGAAATGAAAATGCGCTGTTTTCAACATTTTTTAATTGAAAACCAATGTGTTTTGAAAAACACACTGTGCGTTCAAATAGTTCCCGAAACAGTCCAATCCCAAACCGTGTTGCTCTTATTTAGTTGCAACTATGCAATATGCATCCCTCATTTTTATTACATACCTCATTTATTACATGTACTTATATTTTACTGCGGATGGTCAACAACAAAGCCGGACTTTCGATTTTTCCCAGGCAGGACAAAGATTTGAAACTCCCACCCGTACATGTCATCCTTAAAAATTATAAATCAAGTTTTTAGTGTAGGGGAAAAATTGAAATAAGTCAAATTTACAAATTGCAAAAAAAACTCAATTCAGAGAATTTTTTTTGAGTATTTTATGGCTTTTTGAAAACGGAGTCTTAAAAACGCAGTTCTTTTAATCTTAGGTTTTGTGGTGCGATTAGATATTCAGGCACACCGGTGAAACATTTAAAAGTGACGTAATTTTAGGCAAGTTTCGATAAGGAGAAAAAGGTCCCTCATGATTTTTTTTTTCAAAATTGAAAGATATTTTAAGGCTAATTTTAGTTATGTTAGGGGGTCAGAGCTTCTTCTGGTATTCGGTAAAATTGAAACCCCGAATTTATACTATTTTTGTTGATGGTAAAACTTCGGGAATTTTCATTTGAAGTTTTTTTACATTGTACTCTGAAAAACGCAACTGTTAACTTACTACCTTTAGTGTTTGTTAGGGAGATGCTTTAACAACATTAAGAGTCGGTCATGAAGAGAAATTTTTTGGTACCTAAACAAGCAGTTCTAGGCTCATGATTGGGGAAAGAGTAAGCGTCTAGTTCGAGATTCTCTCTCATAATTATCTTTTAAAAATTCATTAGGCTGTCTTTTAGAATGAAGGTTTCCATAGCTCTTCGACAGAAATGTCTGTAAATAAAATTTTAAGTTATGTATGGTTTTGTTAGAGAAAGAGGTGGGTGGTTCTGGATTTTTACTCTGGAAGTTTTTTTTAAATTGAAGTTTTCAAAAAAATAATTGAAAGCTTTTTTCTTTTTTTTGGCTATCTAAGTTAGATGAGCAGGGAGGGGTGAGGAATTTAGAGCTCTTCCTCGAACAATTTTGAAATGGACATCAATATAACGTGATTTTAGGCTATTTTAGATAGTTACGCTATGAAAGTGAGGATCCACCCCCAAAAACCTTTTTTGAAATTTAAGTGCTACTGGCAAATTTTGTGCTATCTTTGCTGACATTAGGAGAAGGATCGGGCTCGGAAGATTTTCCCAGAAGATAAATTTTAAAGCTATCCTTACCGATCTATGAGAAAAAGGTTTCCTACCGCTCTCGCCTAAAATATGTCTTTTCAAGCAAATTTCAAAACATGCCCACTGCCCCCCTACCGCCCAAAATTAGTCCACCGCCCCCCTGCTGCCCAAAATATGTTCACCGCCCCTCAGCATCGTCCCACCGCCCACCGGGGGGCGGTATCGCCCCCGTTGAGAACCACTGCTTTACACAGCTGAAATTTCAAACTTAAAGCACTCGTTCTTTATTAGTTTATAGTCAACAGAGGTAAAGTAAGTAATAAAGTACTTGAGGATCGCGCTTTCGTTTTCATTGTGAAAAGTTTCTTGTCAGATTTTCTTTTAATTAGTTTATTCCTTTAGGAAACTTTCTTGTGATTGTTGCATTTCTCAAACATAAACTAAATTCGGAAACACACGTACAGACGTAGTTAAAATAATGATGTGTCTGCACTTTTTTTTTTGGCGTAGTTAAGTACTTCTTTATTTTTCAAACTAAATGCACAAGTACTGACTGAAATGTTATTTTCAATGCATATGATTTTCCTTCGTATTTTAATTAAAATCATGCGCATTGAAAATTACATTTCAGTCAGTACTTGTGCATTTAGTTTGAAAAAATGGGGACAACACCCCATTTCTGTTCACCTTGATATGTCTGATTTGGATTATGGATAGCAATGTGCTGCTTGAAAATAGGGATCCGGTGTCTATTCCTGCTGCTCGCCTCTCGCGCTTTTTAAATCCCGTTTCTTCTACCGTAAAAAATTACAGAAAATAAGATTTTACGGTAAAAGTTACTGGCAACATGAATGCCAGTTACTTTTTCCGTAACATTTCAGGAACATTTTTACTGATGAATCCATGCTTAGTTTCCCAGATGATTCTAAACGTGCGTAAATCTAGAGAAAGTAAGGATTATTAATTGGAAGAGCAATTTACGATTATAATGAAACAGTTTGAATGGGTCAGTTTTTGGATTCTATGGAAATTAATCGGTACCCTACATGTTGTCTTATCTTCTTTACTTATTTTATTGCGTGTCAAGAACTGCGTTCGAAAGTAGCGAAACTACTGTAGTAGCTACATTTTTCAGTAGTTTATATTGTAGCGAACTACTTTAAAAAAAAAGTAGAGCAGTGGGTAGTGAGATGGAAAAAATAGTAGTTCGTAGCGATTTCTGGAAACTGCTTTTAAATGCAGTTAAAAAATTAAAAAATAAATAAAAAGAAACACACGAGTACATCAGCGAATGCAGTGAGAAATACGCATCATTAAAATACGAGCTGACTTTAAACAAATCATAAAATAAGTTCAGGATGAAAATAGTTAAAATTTGTGCATGTGGTCAAAGTTAAGAGAAACATATTTAAATCAGTGACTGTCGGAGTAGAATAATTTTTAGAGAAAATGAAAGAGAACAATTAAGAAAATAAGAAATATTAATTACATTTCTGGCACTTTCTGAATTAACTATATTCGCTGCCAAAGTCAAATGGTTCATTAATTAATCTAAACCACTTTTCGTGTTTTTTAGTTCAACCCTCAAACGATGTATTTTTCATTTATTTATTTTTTAACAAGTAGTAAAGTAGCGATTACGTTTCAAAAATAGTTTGTAGTTGCTACATTAACCTTTTAACTGTCATGCCCGAGATAGTCTTAGGCACAGCTGGTTTTCGAAAATGTCACGCCCGAGTATTACTCGGGGTAATTTTTTTTCTTTTTTTGAGTGCATCGTATTGTTATACCCGAATATATATCGGGAGACGTTTATTTCGGCTTCATCTCTTTGTCAAACCCGACTGTTTCTCGGGTTTGTGCTTGGAAAAGTGTTAAAAATAAAAATAACGTGACAGTTAAAGGGTTAAAAAAAGTAGTTGTAGTTAACTAAATTTATATTAAAATAGTTGTAGTAGCAGTTCGCTACAAAAAAAATATTGTTTTTCCAACCAGTGGCTCAAGAATATTCATTAAGATCCAAAGATTTCCTTAGAAAGATCCCGTGCATTGCTTACGTATTTTACGTTATAATCAGAATGTTTACTGCAGCAATATCATTACAGGAATTCAAGGACGGATCCAGAAATGTTTCAACTATTTTGATTTTTATTACTTACCCTTTACTACGTATCTGGTTTCCACCTGTGGACTACAAATGCTACCGACTTCAGTTTCCAAAATGTTTCCGGGAGAGGGCCCCAAACTTTCCTTCCCCTTACTTCAAAGATGATCTAAAAATAAAAAAAAAAACTCCAGTTTAACGGCGGAAATTAAAAATTCTTCACAAAAACTTTCACAAAAACTAAAACATGTAAACTACTTTATTTCTAAGAGTTTTAAAATCATACTTGCTAAAACAACAGTTAAAAAGGTTATAAGTTCAACATTAAAAAAAACCACATGGGCCTTTTCTATCGGCGCATATACAAAAGAAAAAGTTAAGGGACTTTGATTTCTTTAAATTTTAAAAACCAAATCGTTACACAACATTGTAAGAAATAAAATATAAGAGAAATTGTTAAGTGAATATTATTGAAATGAATGAAACATCTTCAACTCTTTCTACTTTACAACTGTACCAGTGCACAATTTCCTCCCCCTTTTTAATGATATTTCTTGAAGCAATTAATTGAATCTTGTTGAAATAATGTTTTCTCGTTCGCCTGATGTTCTGAAACAGCAAATGAAATGAGATTTCAAGATGAAGCTCATGTGATTAAATATTTCGTTTAAAGCTCATTCTCTTATTTTAGATCAACTTTCCAGTGTAATATTTCTTTAAGACAGATTAAATAGAATAATAAAATCTACACGATTTGTTTCATTCAAACTTGGTGCTATGATTTCAAATATATTTAACTCACTCCGTACGAAAAATATGTGTTTAAAGTAGATTTTTATGACCCTTAACAATTAGAAAAATTTAACATGTACAATACACTTAGGGCCCTGCTCCACCTCAGCAGAAAACGCGACCGAAAAAGAAGGCAGCAAACCGAAAATCCGGGTACTTTCCATAGGAACACC
The DNA here is from genome assembly GCA_038373865.1 of Uloborus plumipes. Taxonomy (NCBI): domain Eukaryota; kingdom Metazoa; phylum Arthropoda; class Arachnida; order Araneae; family Uloboridae; genus Uloborus; species Uloborus plumipes. Next base: position 32,079 of record JAXGGA010007068.1, read on the forward strand.
ATTTAATCCGTTTTACATTTCTGCTTTCTTTTTCTGCTTTACGTCAATACGGAGCAGGGCCCTTAGGGCCATGCTCCACATCGACGTAAAGCAGAAAAATTAGGCAGAAGCGTAAAATTTATTCAATGGTGTTCCTATGGAAAGTACCCGGATTTTCGGTTTCTGCCTTCAGTTTCGGTCGCGTTTTACGCTGATGTGGAGCATGGCCCTTACTCTTTAGGTGTTTGTAAACTTTAATAAACCTATATTTTAACCCTTGGATGCGCGTAGGTTGCTCCACACATATTATGTGTGAAATTAAAGGAAGACCCACATTATTTCAGATTGTAAGAAAGATATTTTAACTCAAAACTCAATTGTATGACACAGAGCAGAATTTAGAGAAAGCTTTATATCATGATGAATACTTTTACGCTACAAACTATATAAATGAGTAATCTAGTTTAAGATGTTACCACGTAACTGCGACTCTTAAATACGGTCAAACCTGTTTATCTCGAATATGCTTATCTCGAAAACCTCTCTATATCGAACTTTTTCAATTTCCCTGCTTTTACAGCATAAATTTTATGTTTTTTCTCATGTTTATCTCGAATGATTTTTACCGAAAACCTATGTATCTCAAATTTTGACGACTCTCATTTTTGAATTTCATCTCCAGCCACCTTTATCAATGGTATAACTTGGAGACAAAAATCCTCTTTTGCACAATCATTCAAAGACTATGTTCGTACTTAAAGGTATATGCATTAACTTACTACCGATATAGTCATCACAATTAGCAAAACGTGGACTGACAACATGTCGTACAGTAAAATATTCAACAATATCAATGCAAAGCAATCCATTAAGTACTTGACTTTGTTCCAATGGCTTACTTTTGTAAATTTTAGCACAACCTCTGTACATCGAAGCCTCCGTATCTCGAATTTTGCTTCTGTCCCGTGAAATTCGAGAGAAACAGGTTTAACTGTATGTGTAATTTTTGTGAAGAGTAAACAACACAAAAGTGCAATGTCATTTATTATGGAGATAAAATTTATTTTTAGGATTGTAAATTTACTACATTACACTAAGGGCGGATCCAGAAATGTTCCAAGGGAGGGGCGATTGTTTTACTTTCTACTTGCCCCCCCCCCTTTACCACATGTCCTGGTTTACACATGTTTATTACAAATGTTTCGGTCTTCAATTTCGAAAAAAATCCAGGTCAGAGCCCCGAATCCCAACACTTCTCATAGTATCGTCTAAGACCATCTAAAATTGCCTTTTTTTTGAACTTCAAAAGTCGAAAAACTGCCAGAGAAGAGACCCTCGAGGGAGGGGCGATCGCCCCCATTGCCCCTCCCTTGTATCCGCCTTTGCATTACACTCGCTAATGACAATAGTCATTGTTCCGGCATACAAGTATTGCAATTTATTCAGCAATATTTGCAAAAATCTTTGTTTACAAGAGTTAATAATCTACTCCTCAGCAATTGAAAATTCAAACACTTCGTAGAAATACGATCCCTCATGAATACTTCAAGTCCGAGCGTTTTTAACTTGCGTGAACACGAGTTCGCTAGCACCCTTTGTTACAACTAGTTCACTTCAGATACGCTGGAGCAAAAATGCTTTTAAAAATATGCAATTAATATGTGATTAGAAGCCTCGTCTTACAGTCGCATTTGAGAGATAATTGTGTTCCGCTCAAAACACACCGTGATTTATTGCTCTTAGGCCCGAAGCAATCAATCTTTCACAAAGAGAACTTTAAGTCGCGTTTTTTTTTCTCTGAAAATCTTGGTAAATGGCTTCTGTTAAAGATGGATGCACATTTAGTAGACCTCTTATTTGGTACGTTAAGATGCCTTTTTTTTTCTATTTTATGCTACTTTTCATTAGTGTGATTTATACTTAATTAAAATGTTTCGTCATATATTACATTAAAAAAGTGTTGCCTTTTTTTTTTTCTTTTTTTTCCCTTAGCTCGCCTGCATCATTAATGTCTTACGGTAATAAAAAAATAAAACCAGAAAAATTCAAACTATATTTTCTATGCACGAAAAGGAGTTAAAAGCATGAATAGGATGTGAACTGTTTAAGTTTTTAAAAAAGGAAAGTAAGATTTCGTTTTATATTGCATAAATATAGTTTCATAATAAATTAAGTATTTAACCTGCTTCCATGTATGAATAGTTAAAAAAGGAGAAGCTTTTTGTCATGTATTTTTTTTTTGTGGGATGTCTTCAAGTTGAATAAATAAATTATATATAAAATCATCAAAGACTTGTGAAAATATGAAAGGAAATGAAAAAAGTGAACCAGTGTTTTAAATATTCACTACCTCTTAGGATTTTTTTTTTCATTTATTTATGTATTTTTTGAATAAAATAACGAAAATTTGAAAAATAAAAGGTAACGTGCTGTTTTAAAATAACATTACATAACTTGCTTTAATTAAAAAATACGTTTTATGGTGCAGGATTACAAAAGATGACGATAAAAAGATTAAAAACGTAGGATTTTTCTAAGGAAAAAAAGCAATTGTTTATTTTAAGATAATTTACGATACCTTTTCTTTTCTTTTTTTTTCTTTTTACTTTCATATTAAATATATATATATATATTTTTTTGAAATAGTCTACTTAATCGTTTGATAAAATAGTTGACACAAGGTCATTTGATAAAAGATTAAAGATTTCAAGAAACTACAATTACATCGCTTCCAGTCTCCAAACGAAATTTTACATTAAAAAAAAATCTGAATCATTTCACGAGGAAACCATATGCTAATTTTAAAAACAAAAATGTATCTCATTTTAAATCTCTCTTTAAAGATGTTTTCTAAAAAGAAAGATAAAGAAAAGAAAAAAAAATAAGCAAAAAAAAAATCGGATTAAATCATTGATATTTTCTTTTCTTTCCTTTTTTTTTTTTTTTTTTTGTAGCATTCTCAATGACTCTTCTTTCTCAACAACAAATATTTCCAACGCTTCAGTTCATTATCGCCGGTTCCTTTGTCTTTCTTCTCCGTCTCATGTTTTTAGTAATTGCATAAGACGGGGGAGAATCATTTACGGATTATTTAGCCCCAACTCAGTTGTAAGATTGCATTTGCCCGAGATAAGAGAAGCGAGGCCATCCATTACTGCGCAAGTTCAGCTACTGGATGAATTAATTTATAAAGTTATCGCGTGAAGGGGATTAGTTTCGGTGATTAACATTTTTGCTTTAAGTTTAAACAATACATAATGTTTTCTGTTAAGTTGTAGCTCATTGCGTCTGATATCAGTTGGAAAACTAGTAAAGTACTTTGTGTTACGTGGTTTGTTTCTATTAAAATTAAGGACTTAAGTTTATGATGCAAAAGAAAAAGTTGACTCGATGTACAGCAATGCATTGAAAACTCTAGTTCCTACCCAATGTTACCAGTGGGAAAATATTTAAGTTATACTTCAATGATTCAATCGCATTTCGACTTTACTTTAAAAATGAATCAAACAAAAGTTTGTAAACAGCAAAAAGTTATTTCTGAAAACACGCAGGCCTATTTAGAAAACCAGAAGCATTTATTTAATACTTCAATCATTATTTAACTAAAAGTAACTAAACAGCATATTATTATGCAATACACCGCCAACTCTGTTATTTCGATCCATGGACTGCAGTTTTGGGCTTATTATGCACTCATCAGCATGGAATACGAAAGTAACCGAGTTGGCGGCAAAAATCCTCTTTTGAGCGAAGAGAGCCAAAATAACTGGTAGCTAATGTGAAATTAGAACCAGTTTTTTTTGTCTATCTTTGCTCTGTAAGAGGATTTTTGCCTCCAACTCGGTTACTTTCGTAGTCCATGCTGATGAGTGCATAATAAGCCCGAAACTGCAGTCCATGGATCGAAATGGTCGAGTTAGTGGTGTATTGCATGTTTCTGCCTTAGCCCTTGCTTAGGGGCGGTTACTCACAGCATATTATGAATTCTTTAAAAACGCAGCTAAGTTTGGAAAAGTAGAGACAATTATTATTTTTTTCTTGTTTGTTTGTTTATAAGAAGTTAAAAGACTATTTTCAGGAACGGGACATGAGTTACTTCAAGGATACTTTGGCAATATTCATTTTTAGATTAATAAATTTACATTAGCTAGATCCTGGCAAAATACTGGAAAAAATGAACAGCGGCGAAAGTATGGAGAAAAACTACTTCAGAGGGCCACACATAGGCTAAAGAAGTCCTAAAGACTCATTCCATAGTGACTAACGTAACATTCAGAGCTGATTTTGTAACTGTTTTTGCTTGCAACTTAAAGGATAAAAAAATATTTTTTAGTTCTGCTGGTGGATTTACAATGTACATGGTATCTATGTACCATCTCTGCTAAGAATTTAAAACAAAATTACTGACAGTAGAAATTTTTTCAACCAAAATAGCAGCGTGACTAATGTAACACTTTTGCAAACCTGAAAATGAATGCTCATGTTGTGAGGCAAATATTTCTCAAAGTTAAAGTGTTAAAAATTGAATGATACATTTGAAAAATGTGTAAAGTTAGCATTTAAAAACATAAATCACATTTATTAAATCTTAATTTTTTTTTAGTCTTAAGTGTCACTTTTACTCAAGATGGAGTGTGACTAACGTAACTATCGAATAACAAGCAGTAAACACACTACAAACTATTTATTATGGCTAATTTCAGTGATAATTGCAATACTTTTTCAATTTTTTCTAACTTCCCATGTTGCATGATTTTTATTTATTTATTTATTTTTTGATACTTTTTTCACTTCGGTATTTTTTTTTCTTAGTCTGAGGTTGACATTTCTATGGAATGACCCTAAAGGAAGAAAACATTTTGCTCTATCGCTAGAAAATAAACCATGTTTTAGACCAACTCCCAGCCGAAGCTACCCAAAAAAGCACTTTTAAGAAAAGAGAAAGAAATAAGAGAAAGAAAGTACTTGAATCAAACCGCAAGGACTTTTATAGTCTCAGTCTGGCTGCAAAATGACAAACACACACTAAAATGAATGCGCCGTCGGAGAAAAATAGTTAAAAATTCTTTAAAACTGTATTCTGAAATGCATAAATGCATCTAAATAAAGTAAAGCAAACCAATTGCTTTGCAACAGTAAGGAATTCTTGATTTTGTAATACAAAAAATGCTTTTCAAGTTTCTGAAATTGCAATAATGGAAGAAAATTCCATGGTAAGCAGCCGCTCAAATTACCTCAACTGACATAATTTTTAATTTTGCAGATCAGTGTTATGAAATCGAACCGAATAATGTTTGTTTCTCATAGTTGGTTTCCTGTATATATATTCTGTTTATATTCTCTTTCTCTCATGTCCAAAGACCATTTCTTAAACAAATATTTTTATAAAAAGAGTAAATTAACGCATTACTAAATACTGCTAGAATTATTTTTATTTATTATATATACATTTTATTTAAATCAGTTCCATCAAGCAATAAAGAATTTCTCATTACTTTCTGCATATTCAGTATTTGCTATTTAGTATATTCAAATGTACTTGAAGTTCTGTTGATTTAAATTCGCTGTGGAAAATTAGAAGATTCTTTCTTTTTTCTGAGGGCTGTCTATAATGAAAAATGAACAAATTTGGATCAAGCAAGCTGGATGAATTTTAAACATTTTTCACTCTCGTAAGGATCTGTTTAAAGGGAAGATGCTTTAAAATAAAATCTTTCGTCAATGATTCGAAAAAAATAGATCATAAATTTTCAAGTCGAAAAACGATATAATGGAAAATTGATCTGTATATTTCAAAACGTAATAGAAGCTACGATCATACTTCTGACATATTATTCTTCGATAACCATTTTAAAGCAATGTGTTTCAAGCGTAGCCGTCATTTGGAAACACTTGAATTATAAAGTTTACAAATACCTTTGTGCATTAGATGCAAAGAATATTACAACGTTAAGAAGGCACAAATAAGCAGCAAACTGCGGATACGTGTTTCGGCGTTACAAGGAACTTCTTTTAAAAAAGGCGTTCCTTGTAACGCCGAAACACGTGTCCGCAGTAAAATAAATTCCACATCAGGTCTGATTGCTTATCTGCGATCAAAGCCCTTTCCTCAACCATGAACCCATTTCCCCTTCAATTTTTCAACTCCAATCTATGCTTATTAATCTCCGCCACATAGTCACCATTTCATGGATAAAGGGCCACTCCAATAATACAGGAAATTATTTTGCAGATCTACTTGCCAAGGAAGCAACAAAATCTACCGTCAATCTCATAACTTCGTTCCCAATTGGCCAACTCAGAAAAGACTTAAATGCTTTTCTACTCCAAGACTGGCAGTCTTACTGGGACCTTTCAACCAAAGGTCGCTGGACCCATGACATTTTCAAGACGGTATTCTTCTCCAGACTCCATAGTTCTTCCATAAGCCAATTAATCACCAACAGCTCACTCATTCCTACTTCTACAAACGAACTCTCCTCAGCTCTCTCAACTGCATTTGTGGTGAATTTGGGGATTTTGAACACTTCTTCCACTGCAGGTTCACGTCAGCGTTTCATCTAGTGCTTTCTACCAATCTAAGAGCACAATGGAAAAGTTTTCTTTTAATCGACAAGAAGGCCTACAAAAACGCATTATCCCTAATTGAATTTCTTTTCAAAAACAAGCACCTTTTTTTTCCAGATTTACCATAGGGCCTGGACTTCCTTACCACCTTGTTCCCATCGTTTATTCCCTTGTTTGTTTTCATTTTTATTCTATGTTAATTTATATATCCAAGACTATTCAAAATTATGTAACCTACTCCATGTGATTCTTTATGTATTTTTTTTTTAATTTTAAATAAACACGTAACGTCATACAGGGCAAACCAAACCGAGAAGATCTTGCAATCATTCGGGCCCTGAATGATGGTGCTTATCCCTGCTTATTTGTGCCTTCTTAACGTTGTATTTTTCTTAAGTACCTCCCTACCCATTAACTACAAATTAAAGTTGTTCATTTAAATGCCCCTTTTATTCTTATTTAAGAAATATTTACAACTGAGTTTTTGCACACTTAACCCCCCTACCTTCATTTCTGTGACTCTGAGGTCGTATGAAATTGCATCGTTATTTATATCTGTGAAACTAAGGTTTCACATTCTCCGTTGACCCCCAGGCATACTAGCATCTACTTTCGCGACATGGAAGGAAGTCCCCACTTTTCACATGGAGAGGAGGAACCATGCTTCTATATGTTCCCGTGTCGGAGTGATCCGAGTGAACTAATCCAGAGAAAAATGCTTGCTCACTACAGAGCGATAAATCACTGGGGGAAAAAAGTAGCGTCTTCTCTTCCCGACTGCTGTACACGATGGTTGAGGTGGTGCTGTGTTCCTGCGGAACAGACGAGGTGTCTTGGAGGAGAAGGAGGAAGACAAATGTCTAAAAATTGGAAAATTAAATCATTTATATAATCCTGAAAACCTCCATGTATCCTAGAGTGATGTGTTTATAAAAGTGTGTTTCGTAAGTGAATGATGCATCAAGATTGCTGTTATGTTCCTTAAAAAAAAATCAGTGCTGCTAGGCCTAATCCGCGCCATGTGATGACCGATAGAACTGTTTCGCGAATTTAAGTAATCCAAGTTCAATCAATAATTCCAATGAACTAGATAAGAAAAACTATGTGCTGTGATCCGGACTCATATAATTGGACGAACTATCGGAACTTAAAACTCTGCTAGGTGATATTGGTGCTAAGATAAAGCAGATAACGATGCATTAAGGAGATGTAAACTAATATGCTTTTTATAATGTACCCTCGCTTACATATAAATAAACAACTTCGGTAAGTCAAATTTAGTACTTATTTCATTATTGGTTCTTTCTTGTATCTAACACAACGCAAATGTACTCTGATTTGTTTTATTCATTCTTAACCCTTTTGCTAACTCACTCAAAATTTAGATCACCGCAACAATATCCATCGTTATTTTGATCGTCCCTATAAGAGCGTTATTCCTTGGGGGGCCAGTGTGGCTTTAATTGAATATATCTGCTTTGCAGAGTTAGGTTGCTAGTATTTACATAAGTTAGTATTTCAGTTAGAGCGTCAAACCTATTTTAAAGATATAAAAATTTCTAAACTTCTTAAGAAGTAAAAAAAGAAAAGTATATGATCTCTTTTCTGAATACGCAATGCATGAAATTAAACTCATGTTACTAGAGGAATGTGAGGCAAAATGAAATGGTCAAATATTTTTACAGTTTGCAGCGCACTTATCTAGCAATATTTTAATTCAGTTCCTTCACATGTAGTTGATTGCAGTCAAGAAATAAAATAGCTGCATAATTCACTTATTGTATTAATAATTCTCTATTTTATTCACTCATTTCTTTTTCTCACATAATAATTAATTCATTTATTTAGTTATTTATTTGTTCTTTTGTTTTTTCATTAACAAGTCATTTGTTCGTTTATTCATGGGGCATTTCACGGTATTTGTGACATAGGGGTGTCCGTAACAAAATTTTTTAAAAGTTTAAAATCTTTATATAATTCTAAAATATATGAATATCATATTGTTTTCATAGTTCACTTTATATTATGTTTGTAATTGCACTCAGAACATTGAAAATGCAATTTTCACTCTTACGGACTCTACATTGAACTTTTCTTTAAAAACTAAACGTTTATTCCAATTATTGTTACGGACTCTACAGTCATCATTTTCACAATCCATCATTTTTTATAGAACACACTTTTTGATTAAAATTGTTAGCTATATTAGAGGTAAGCCTTTACTTTATTTGTCTTAAGTACCAGTTTTGGCTTAAAAATCGGTTCAAAATTCAATATAGAGTCAGTAACAGTGAAAATTGCATTTTCAATGTTCCGAGTGCAATTACAAACATAATATAAAGTGAACTATGAAAACAATAGAATATTCATATACTTTAGAATGTACTTTGTCAATATATATAAAAGTTTTAAACTTTTAAAAAGTTTTGTTACGGACACCCCTATGTCACAAATACCGTGAAATGCCCCTTATGCATTCAATCAATAAAAATTACTGTAACTCAAATAAAAAATGTTACATAACAAATATATTGTATTTTTTACTTGCCCTATGGTTTTTTTGAGATGAAAAGTCTCTTTTTTTTGGAAGGAGAAAAGTACCTGCAAAAAGTAAAAAATAACCTTTTAGCGATAGTTGTATTGCAAAATACATTAAGCCTTCCTTGTGTGCACATATTTTCAGAACAAATTCTCAATGGGGGAGTTTCCTTCAGTCAAAAGTACTACTTTTTGTTACTGAAATTGATAGAATGATATATATATATATATAAAAAAACATGGGCGCGGAAAATACTTTCATTTTCCCAACAGTTTATTTTTTATTAATTTTTTCAAATACCCTACCTTGAAAACGGGGCGTGGTTTTTGTGACGTCAGTGGTGCACCTAACAGCTCTCTTTCCAATAATAACACCACTTTGCTTGACTTGAGTTGTTCAATCGCAGGAATCGGTGACGTCACGACCTTCGTCATCTCACTACAACCAATTAGATTTCGCGCTTACGTGCACCACTGACGTCATGCGCAGATGTTTTTTTTCGGAATAGCATCTGCGCATCGGTTAAAATAATTCATAAAAAATATATAACTGTGTCAAAAAATTAAAAAAAAGGTCAATTCCTATGTTTTGAAGCATGTTCTTTCAGAAAAAAAAATACTTTTGAAATTTCGGAAACTTCACCATTTGATGATTTTGAAACATATGTGTAGTCTTAACTATTTTACTTCGCCTCACATTCCCCTACTATAAAATCTGTAAAGCTAAGTAGAAGTACTCCTCGTAAGTTGACTTCCTGTTTAAGTTGATCATTTTGTCATGTACTAAGAAAGCATATTTTTTATCAATACTCCCTAGAAGTTGACCACCTAAACTGATCACTAAGTACCTAAACCGCAAGGTCAACTGAAACAACTTTGTTTCAGATGGCACCTAAAAGAAGATGAGGAGGTACCCAAAATAAGTGCTAAGAAGTATGAACCAAAAAACAAAAGTTATAGGATCGGTATTCAAAAAGTATTCTCGAGTGCGTTTCGAAAAATAGTTAAATAGACAAAAGTCTAAGGGCCCTGCTCCCCATCAGCAGAAAACGCGACTGAAACTAAAAATCCGGGAACTTTCCATAGGAACACCATTTAATTCATTATACGTTTCTGCTCTTTTTTTCTGCTTTACATCAATGTTGAGCAGGGCCCTAAATGTTCTAAAAGCGTTTTCAGAAGCGTTCTGAAAACTCTTCGAAAAAACGTAGGGTCAGGTGGGGGGAGATGGGTCACGGGGAAAAATGGGTAACGTTTATTAGAAAAGTCTTTAAAAAATGTACAAATGATATTTTTTTTCTGCGTTGCCATTTTTGTGCATTATTGACACCAGGCAACATTTTATATTCAAAATAAGGTGTATCTTCTACTTTAAAGTTACAAATACTAGCGATTAAGTGTTTTTCTTAAAAGAAGCTTGACTGTGTTCATCATAAAAACTTTTGATATAAAGAAAATTAAACGAAACTTCACATAAAGTTTTTAATCTACTACACAGAGCTCATTTTCAGGAATAACTTCCTCAGATGGTGAAGAGAAAACAGTAAAACTGAATTTTTTATAGTATTAAAGCAAGCGTGAGGTAAAATTGGCCATTTTCGCCCTAAGTTAGGCTTAGCATATACTAAAGAGCTAATCATATTTTTTGCTAATGAACTCATGTTTTGGGGTCAGGTATTTACATACTAATTCAAAACAAATAATGTGTTGCTTGGTTCTTTTGATACACAAATATATATGAACTTATAGTGCAAAATAATTAAATTAAATCAAAAATGAAAAACTAAGAGCACAGCATTTGCTCGATGCACTTCCTTTAAGAAATGTTGTTAGGAAGTGAAGCAAAAGTATCTTTTTTCCCCAAAGAGACGCCTGGGCAACCAAATTATAGAAAAACATTCTACAGAGCTGAATCCAATAATGCAGTTAAAGGAACGGAATCAATATCTAAGATCTCAACAACAAGTGCGACTTTCTAGATATTAGAACAAACAAGTCAAGCATGTGTTTTATTTTTATGCATATTAAAACTTCTTTTATAAGCACACTCTCACTGAGAAGAATAACCAAAAGTAAAGAAGAAACTTTAAAAGTTACCAAAAGAGAAAACTACGCACATGCAGAAAGAAACTTGTGAAATTTTAACGAGCTTGACAATATTGAAAATATTGCAATCTGAAAAGGCCTAAAGAGATAAAATATCAATTAAACATACACAGACGCAAAACTAAATAAATAATAAACAAACCTTTTCTTTAAAAGAAATTTGTAACTGAATTAAAGTGCATTGATATCAAACTTCAAAAGTTGGAAAGTGGGAACAAGTTAAGTCTTTTGAGAAAAATTTCAACAAAAGTATATTTTCATGCCTTCATTCTTCCCCACAATGTAGAATAATGTGCAATGAAACTTAAAAATACAGTGAAAGTTTTTTGTTCCCGGAGAGTGATGGTGTTTGGAAGGATGATGCATCGTAAACAGTGCTAGACATTCCTGGCACTGAGATGAATCAAGAAGACAATATTGCTTTCTATAAATGTTTATATACTAATTGTTTTCTCATAAATGAACAAAAGTATCAAACTATTATTCAATAAATTGTGAAATCAAATCCTCTAAACCATGACTCATTTTACCCCATCACCTGTGACCCATTTTTCCCCACTCTATGGGGTAAAATGAGTCACTGACAACACATTTTCGAACTTATTTATCAATATCAATATTTTGTTTTTTCCAAGATATTTCACCTTAAACGTCATGAGAAAGAGGCATTTGCACATCCCAAGCAGTTTATTCACTGTTTGAGTCAATATATTTTTTGCTGTCAAAGCCTGATTGTAAAATTGCAGTTTTTTTGACCCATTTTACCACACCTGACCCTATTTCAAAGCTTTCTAAAAAAAGGACAAATTCTTGCGTTCAAAAAATTCTTTTAGATTTGCAGTGCGTCTTTTGTCTGTATCATAATTGAATTTTGCAATATTTATGTAAAAATACTTATTATTTTTTCAGAAAAACTGCTTGTGCATAATCATTTAGATTTGTGACGGGATTTTTATTGCGTGAAAAATCTAAGTTTTGATTCTTTATGCTTTCAGTGAGCTTTAGATCCCAAGAAGTTAAGTAGTAGAACATAAGAAAGAGACAATGGTGTTATTGCTTTTTTTCTGACAACAATCAATAGAAAAAGCATCACATCAAAGAACAATAAAAGAAGGAGTACCAGAACAATTCGAAGAACTTTTGGGAAAGAGCTAAGAATGGGAAAGGAACTAATAACAGCAGAAGAGGAAAAGGTTTTTTCAAATAATCCAGAAACAATGACGACTGATGTATAAAATTAAAGTATATGTGTGATAAAAGTGACATAAAAGTTCTTAGCTGTGATTAGTAATGAAACACAAGTGCGATTTGTGTTACAAAAGTATTTGAATACCCAAAATTAGTAAATTAGTTAAACTATGCACCAAGAAATTGAAAAGATTGTGAGTTCTTCTAAATGTTCTAAGAATAAAAAACATTTTTTTTAGGAACAAGTTTTTTTTTCGTGAGTAATCTGTTGAAAAATCTGGAAATTTTCATGATAAATATTACTGTAAAATGCAGTGCTTGCAATTGATTTTTTAGAAGGAATAAAGGTGGAGGGAGTGTATTCTTTAAATCTTGGAACACATATCTCATGTCACGTGACGTACTTTTAAGCTAAGTATGGGAAGAAATCGAGTCTCTTTTACTCGTTTTACGCAAAAGGTGTCTCTCATTCACCGATGCCGAACATGTGACTTAGGATTAGCTTTTTCTAAGCTAATAATTTGATTTTCTGCCTCCATTTACTAATATCTGCTTTGCGGCGAAAACAGGGTCATAGGTTCCATTTTTGCCGCCCGCAACATGATCTTTTTCCCTCTAGTTTTTTCAGGAATTTTAATATTTCATGTGAATAAAATCCATAAATTTATTGCCAACATTTCCATATTCATAATAGCAAATAAATGAGGCAATAAAGTTCACCCACCAAGTAATTTATTACATTCTAAAATGCAAGTTATTTGATTTCTCTGGCAATTTATAGCGAATTTACAATCAAGACTAACTTCTGAAAGGTTAAAAGGATAAATTGAAACTTATAAGTCGATTAACATCAACTGATTCTTTAATAACACTTGCTGATCGAGTAAGCAAATCAAGAGCTCTTTTGAAGTTTCTGTTAATGTGTACTTACAGTTAAAAAAATTTTCGTGGTAAAAAAAAATAGGAAGATGAAGTGGTTAAATTCAGTCAATAATATGGCCGGAAGAAATCAAGAAAGTTCTTCGGTAAAATCCAGTAACCTTTCTGAAAAGTTCAGAAGTTTTCCCAATCAGAACCAGTCACGTTATTGCAATAAATCGGGAACTTTCCTATCTTTCTTAGATAAGTTTAAGGTAGCAGTTCAGCTCCTTCTTCTTTTACTAGGAAGGTTAATAAAGCAGTTAAGCAAATACTGCCAAAGCTAAAGCAGCAATTGCGGCAAATAGTATACTTTTGCTTGCAATGCTACTGTATCTAGAGAGTACATTTAGCCTTAGTCGGAGAAAAGTCAATCTGGAAAGGTCGTAATTGAGATTAAAGCGAAACGCTTTATAAACAAGCTGAATATACTCTCCAACAGGTAGCTGGAATATTTTTCGCATCAGTGAGAAATCCACATTCGCGCAACCTGTAGTGATTCGGCAAACTTTCTGCGCAAAAAAAAACCTGAAAAATATTTTACAGAAACTATTTCGTGACCCATAAATACTTCGAAGATACTTTGTGCGAATGTTGCCGCACAGTAAAAAATTTAACTGTTGTTTTTACAATACAATACTGGCAGCCGAGGTTCCAATTTAAAACTGTAAAATTCACAGTAATAAACTGTAAAACAAGCAGTTTTACAATTTCTCACTGTTAAGTGGGAAATTTTATAGCTTATTGCCGTAAAATTAGAAATGTGCAAAATTAGAAATGTTTATACTTCTCTACTAATAATAAAGCTGAAGGTGGTTCTGTCTGTCCTTCTTTATGTCTGTCTGTCTGTTACGCGCGTAGCGCCAAAACCGTTCGGTCGATTTTCATGCCACTTGGCACAAAATTAGTTTGTAGCATGTAGTTTTGCACCTCGAAGCGATTTTTCGAAAATTCCATTTCGTTCTTTTTCTATTCGAATTCTTAGCGGAAATTCGATAAAATAGGGAAGAAATATTTCACACACATTTTCAAGTCTTATGTCATTCGAAAGCTTGGAATTTTCTGCACAAAATGAAGTTTTTTCGAAATTTCTACGATCATCAGGAGAGCTGTAACAATTGTTTTTAGAATCCCGAAATTCAAGGCTTACCTTCAGTAAAGCAAGCCAAACGATTCTAAAATAGTTAAGCTTTAGAATAAAATTTGTTTGAAAAGAGAGATAAAATGAATTATTTTATCAACTGAAATCAATTTTTCATGTTGTTACTATGGTTACGTGCTCATACTTATTTTTGTTCCTTTCTTTTTCCAGGGTTGCCAGCGTCTATCTTCGTAGGCTACGGCCAGACGTAGTATTTTTGATTCTACGGTAGTATTTTTTCGGCCCAAATAAGGAGCGTAGTATTTTTCTGGCAACCCTGTTTCCAATACACTAATGACTTAATTAAAAGATTTGGCGGATTTTTTTTTTTTTTTTTTTCATTTTCATAGATTTCGCATTTCAGCAACATTGATTTTGGCAACGTTTGGAAACAGTAGTATTTTGTAATATTTTTTTTAGAGGAGGCGTAGTATTTTTTTTGTTCCAATTCTCTGGCAACCCTGTCTTTTTCCCGGTGAAGATGCTTTGGAACCCTGCTTGGCGCGTTTTCAAAAAGTCAACTACGCAAAATAGCTAGGGTTACCACGCTTGGCGCGCCTATCGTTCATTTCGCGAGAAAAGGGTACCCAAAGCACAGATTAACGAAATATCGTATCAATTGCGATATTGCATCGCTTTTTTAAAGTGTTTCATTTCGGAAAATGTATTCTTTTGTTTTTTAAGCTAGGAAAGAAAACTTTCTTCTTCTTTTAAACTTTGGTAAGATTTCTGTTGGTTCCTGTTATCAACAAAATTGTTTTTATTTTCTCTTTTGGCTTATTTTTGCCCATCTCCCTTGGGGTTGCATTCGAATGTTCCAAGGGGGTGTTTTAGCCCATTTATCGGGTAAATCAGTGTCGGGTAAATCAGTCGGGTAAGTCACTGTAAATGCAAGGTGATATGAATTGGTTAACAAAAGTGATATGAACTGGCGCGACCACTTGGCGATATATCGCCAAGCTTTTGATCGCCAGGTATTTGACGCCAATTGGCGAAAAAAAATTTTTTTTTTTTTTGATTTAGGTTCAATTTGGCGCTGTTGGCGATATTTGCGAAAAATCCACTGAATGATGTTAAAATCGACGATATTTAGGAGATTAATCATTGTAAAACATTTTTTTGCATTGTTTCGTAGCAAACTAGGGATACAAATGTTTGAATTGTTATCTTGCTCACTCCAAGCACTATTTTAGCACTTTAGGCATCTACTAAGAAATTTAAACGTAAAATTAAGTAGTGTGGAGTCCATATCAGATCTTTATATCACTTTGAAGGAATTATAGTTGAATGAAACTAAAATAGAGTATTTTTTCTGCTATATCAATTATTTTACAAATGAACTTTTAATTTTATACCACGGGCAAAGCCGTGCGGGTACCGCTAGTAATTACTATAAAACTACTAAAACTCATAGCTGTATTATACTGTAAAAACAACATTCATTTTTTACAGTGCGCTTATCTGAAATTTATTACAGTGCTTCTAATAAGATTGTTCAAAAAGAATTTTGCAATTTGCGTATTCCATAGCACCTGCGCTTTTCTAGAACTATACAGCAGTCTCTAAAATCCACGATAATTTGGGTTTAACCTACCTCAGATTACTCAAAACTCGGATTATCCGGAAAAATTCTTTTATCGGTAGAAACATTACATATTACAATATTCGAGAGACATAAAGACGTAAAACAATGTTCATACCAAAACGTTTTTCATATGAAGCTATCTCCAAAGCATGTTTTAATATATCTCTAGATGTCAAAAAATATTTTGTGACAGTAGGCGAGTGTTTTTGACACCGACCAGCCAACACTTTTTTATTACTTTATTGTATGCACTAAATGGAATTCGACAATAGCGAAAGATTCAGATTTTCAGATTTTAATGGAAATCATATTTTTAGCTATAAAAGATATACCTTAAAATGTCGATAAAGCACTTCGAACTAACCGGAACCTCGGATCTTTGAATTTCGGATTTTCGGGACTCTTATGTATTTTTGACTTTGGCACCACTATCGCCGCTCTTCTTTACGACAATGTGAAAAAAAAATCCTAAATATTTCTAGAAAATAAGAGGCAGCTAATAAACCTAATTTCTGCCAGCAACATAACTGACATAGTAGAGTTTCTCTTTCTTCCTCATTTCAAGCAAAATGAATGAAGAAAAATGTGCCTTTAAAAAAATCAAGCGAATAACATATTTCCAAAAAATATAACATGTACAACGAAAATATTTGAAAAATTTAACAAAAATTAACTAAATTTATGCCGTTAATTAAAAAGCATGATACGAGATTTACTCATTAAGTCTGTCAAAAGAAAATCTTGTCATGTCTTGACCAGGTGTTTCCAGACATGCGAAAAGCTCTTAAGCTCTTTAAAAGTGATTATTCTGGACAAAAAAATTAAAACGTGCTTTAATTAACTTAGGAGGTTTTTTTTCCTTTTTCTTCAATTACTAGAAAAGTTTTATTTCATGATATTTTACCTTTGCTGTTTATGGGGTAAAATTTCTTTCAGGTCTCATGAAGTAATTTCGAAATTAATTACACATTTATTACAATGTAAAAAATGTTGTGTAACCTTACTCTGTTATAATACGGGGGCAGAAATTCAGCCTCCACTGTTATGAAGTAACTTAACCGATGTATCTGGTGTAAAGTAACACATCAGTGCAAGGTTCCCAAGTAGCATCAACTCATCGGATTTTGCTCGGCCGATCAACAAACTCCTCGTAAACTGATCCTGTAACGCACGATGACATCGTTCCGATCAGTATCCGAGCACGGTTTTCGATGAGCTATATTCCATCGGAAAACGATATCCTTCCGATCAAGTTTCCCGATGAAATTCCTCGGCACGGGACTGTTCTGCTCGTAAATTGCTCCAAATCTCATCGTATTCTCATCGGATTTTGCTGCTCGGATTCTGCTCGGCCGATGAGACATATTGGATCATCGGCTGATGAGAATTTCATCGGGTTTCGATGAATGGCCGATCATCGGCCGATGAGATGATGCTGTTAGGGTTACAACATGGAAATGTAGCTATAGCGTAAAGTTTCTAAAAATTTCTGTGCGTGTAAGGTTATATCAGAATTATCCGTCAAAAGAAAGAAGAAAAAAGATAAATCATCAGGCCACAAGATTACTTCCAATCATTCTTCAATTTAATTTTTGTCAAGTTCATGCTTTCCCAATACCAATTAACTTTCCACAAATTTGTAAGCTATTTTAATGGCACAAGGCAGAATCGAAATCCGAATTACGAACTTGCCGCGTACAGAGCAAAGCAAGCGTGTTTGTCCACTGGGCTGGTTGAGGTACATCGTGGTTACATGCATAAGACTTCAGGAGCTCTACGCTGATGTTTGTCCAATTAACGCCTTGAATAATACCCGAAACCTTTTAACGTTTGGTGGAACTTTACACCGGCTGCGTTAAACTTTCCTCCAACGATTACGGTTTTCTTAGAATCGAAACAGCTTACCCCAGAAGTTATGTAACGCTATACCCATTAACAATAGTAACCTTACACAATGTTTCTATAGTGTAGCCTCAACAAGTATCACTTTCACAAGAATTAAGCAACTATAAATTACAACTGATTGTTTCACTTGAACGTTTGAACGAAGCCTAGTTGTTTGATCAGGCTCAGTGAATCCGGGGCTTGATTTCCAAAACAATGAAAACCCACTGAATACATGCATGGTATGTGCTTGTCAAAGATATTGGCCAGGTAGTCCTGTATCCGGTCTTTCCGCAATTATGACGGGTGCAAAAGATCCGTAAAGTGAAGGTCCTACTCTCTTCGAGCTTCATGTCCGAAATTTGCAGGTAGGTGGCCAGTAAAAGTATCTCTCAGTGGTAAGTTTATTTAAACTGTCCTTCTCATACACTGTAAAAAATTCAGGAAGCATTTATGGTAAATATTACTGTAAAATGTAGCGTTTACACTACGGAAAATTTTTACAGTGAATTGTACTGATTGAAAAATTGCGATTGCAGCGCCAATTGTTCACCACGTGACTTTCTCTGATATGCAGACGATACCCTATTTCCGCTCTTCTGATGTGTCTCCTCTGGTACCGTGGATAGTAAAGCAGTGTGAAAAAATTGGGTCTCGGGTTCGATCTCGCGCTTTTTAATTCTCGTTTTCTCTTTCGTAAAATTTTACAGTAAAAAATATTTTACAGTAAAAGTTACTGTCAACATGGATGCCAGTAACTTTTACAGTAAAATTTCAGAAATTTTTTTAACAGTGTACCACTGTGCATTAGGTTTACTCATAAAGCGGTACACTTGCTTGATACTTAATACCAAAGCAAAGCACCACCGCAGATAATAGGCGACCCTTAGTTATAGCCACATCGTTTCCTTACGGTAAAATCTGAGATTCATATTAAAAAGTAAGGATAAGTTATCGTCATTCAGCTGCAATGATGGTCATCGCTCCCATTCTCCTTTACAAACAGCCATAATGATCGTGTCGTAGAACGGAAGGAGAACAGTTGCTGCTTCATTTAGTGATATTTAAATATGTGTATATAAAAAATCTGGTGTGAACGCCACACTACTTCCTTTTAAATTTAAATTCCATAATAAAGTGTTAAAGTGCCTTAGTGTACCTTAAGTGTTAAAATAGTGCCTTAGAGCGAACAAGATAACAATTCAAACATTTACACCTCCAGTTTGTCACCAATCAATGCAAAATAATCTTTTATAATATTTCATTTTCTAAATATCGCCGACTTTAACATGATTCAGTGAAATTTTCACAAAATATTGCCAAGAGCGCCAAATTGAACCCAAATTCAAAAACATCATTTTTTCGCCAAATTTGTCGCTAACTTGGCGACAATCACTTGGCAACTAAAAGCTTGGCGATATATCTCTCAAGCGGTAGCGGCAAATCATATCACTTAATCTGCATTCAAATTAACATTGATTTACCCCATAAGAGGTGTAAAAGACCTCCTTGGGATTATTCAAATGCAACCACAAGGGGAGGTGCACAACTAGACCCCCTCAGAGCCTACATACCAAACCAGAAGCTTCTACGGCATACAGTTTTTGAGTTATGCGACACACATACATACGCACATACATACATACAGACGTCATGAGAAAACTCGTCGTAATTTATTCGGGGATGGTTGAAATGGAATTTCCGGCTGTTTGTATATTGTTAGGTACATGTGCACGTGCTGATAGGTCGAAAAAACTACACGACATTCATTCGGGGGTGAGCAAAGTCAAAATTTAGACCAAAATTTGAGTGAAATTTCTTTCGTCATTACAATACTTCCTTTACTACGTAAAAGGAAATGAAAAATTATATCTTTTGTATACCAGTATACCAGATGTTTTAGAAATGTATACAGCAAAGTTTGTTAAGTGAAGAATACTATTTCGTTTTTAGAAATCAGAACGAATTGCTAAAACTATATGCTTCACATACTGTCTTACATTCTAAGTCTTTGATTAGGAGAATATTGATCAGATGCTATAATGTTGATGTTGGTAAACGGTAAAGTAGGCTCGTTTATTTCTGGACGGAACTTCTTGAAAAATTAATGAGTTGTAGAAAAAGTCGTCAAATAAAACGTTTTTTTTTCTATCAAAAACATACGTTAGTAATAATGTACATATGCGTATGTATATACAAAAATTACTGTAATTTTTTTAATATATTGGAAAATAATAAACAAAAGTAAGAGTCACAACCACAAATCAAGCGTCTTTCCTCACTTGGAGTAAAAAATGTCGTCAGTTAAAACGTCATTTTTTTTCAATTAAATAAGCATACTAATGATAATAAATACATGTTCATGTATTTATAAAAAACTGTATACCACTTTAAAAGGTATGATATTTAATAAATCTTTAAATACATTTCGAGATACAAAACAAATGTAAGAGTCACAGCCACAAATCAAACGTTTTTTCCCAGCTTGATGTTAAAAAAGTCGTGAGTTAAAACGTCATTTTTTTCCTCAATCGAATAAGTACATTAACAATAATGAATACGTGTGTATGCATGTATAAAAATACTGTGTACCTCTTCAAAAGACACGACATTTAATAAATTTCTAAATACACTGCGAGACACAAAACAAAACCGAAAGAGTCACCGCCACAAATCAAACGTCTTTCCCAGCTCGGAGCACCCATCGTTTAAAGAAGAAACCTCTGAAAACGATACAAATGAACAGCTCCGGGAAACAGGAGAGCGGTTCGTGACCGGACTACGCAAACGTGACCACTCGGGTGACAGCTCTGTATTATTTCCAAATCGCGACGTCTCGGAAGGAATGCCTGCTCTTTCAGTTTAGGGGAATGAAAAGTGCCAATGTTTGCGTCTTCTCCGGAAATATTTGTTTTTTGTAAGGCAAAGAGGGTTTTTATTTGAGGAAGTATTTCTCTTGGAGTGCATTGTGTGTGGCTATAACTATTTTCGAGTTTTTTTTTTATTCATTTATGTGTTTGAAGGTTTAAGTTAAAGCTGCAGAGTAGAACCAGGATTGTCATTACGAATTTTTCCGGGGGGGGGGGGGGGGGGGCAAAGGGTGTGTACACAATATAAATTTGCCAAAAAATGGTAAAAACCACGCCCACTAACTAGGGATGCACCGATTAATCGGCAGTACCGATTAATCGGCCATAATCGCCATTTGCCGATTATAATAATCGGCAAAATGTGGCCGATTAATCGACGGAAAAATATTTTTCAAATATTATTCTTTAAAGTATACCTTTACTAAGAAACTATGATGAATAATTTTATTAACAGTAATAATAATCCTAACAGTTGATATAAAGTCTTTTTTTAATTAATTATCCTACTTTGAATAAATATACATAGACAATGTTGCAATATTTTTCATGTGGCGATAGTTTTCTCTTAGCACAATGCTTTTAGTTAACCTCTAATTTTCAAAGAATAAAAGTATTGAATTAAAGGCAAGTATAAATTAAAAGTACTCCTAAACTGGCGTGCTCACCACAGACCCCCTTTTTTTGAATTTTTATGTCCAATTAAAATAACTCTAACAATGTGTCAATACTATTATTGACAATAATATGAAAATTGGTTCTAAGATGTTTGATAAAATATTGAAATTATTTTGTGAAAACTAGGAAAATGGAAAAAATCTTCTCGGAAATAAATTACTTATTATTTCTAACTTCGAATTGTATAAGAGAGAAAAAACAGTGATGGTAAAATTGAAAACAATCATCCTCATCATTAATCGGCTCAGCCGATTAATCGGCCGATTATCAACTACCGATTAATCGGTAATCGGCCAATTTGCTTATCGGTGCATCCCTACCACTAACAGGCAAATACATTGATTTCCGAAAGTCAGGGGGGCAATGGACCTCCCCCTGAACCCGAAATGACTGGCATGAGTAGAACTTCTAAAGAGTAGTCACTGAAAAAAGCAAATAATGCAACGTAAAAACGCACAAATGAGCAGGACTACGCAGACACGTGTTTTGGCGTTACATGAATTATTTTTTTCAGAGCACAAGAATTGAGCTAATAGATGTCAAGACAAAGTAGTCACAGGTACTGGAGTCACTTTTATTCTCGAAAGATTAATTTGAATATTTATGCTTTAAAATTGAGATTACTTGTAAAATTCGCCTGAATTAATTTTTCCCACTAAAGTAAGCGATGTTATTGTATGAATTAAAATTTTTAACTTCTTTATCACATATTTATGATCAGCATCATCATTTTTCTATGTACCGTAAAGACGGGTTACTTGGACCCACAAGAAGGTTACTTGAGCCCGCAGTAAAATGATAAAATCTGGGTTTGGTACTAGCATTAGAGACTGCAGAGTGCTTCTACCTAGAGGAGAAACGAGGAACTACGTGCAAGTCTTCAACTAATAAGTACCAAACCTAGATTTTATCATTTTACTGTAATGGGCTCAAGTAACCCCTTAGGGTCCAAGTAACCCGAGTTTACGGTATATACCAAATCGTTTTAAATTTGCTCCGGCCGTTCCTTCACAATTGCACTGAGAAAAAACCACCCCGTAATGTTAAAAATATTTTTAATACTTATGCATATAATACCTAAACCATGTTGGGTACGGCAAAGATTTTTTTTTTTATCAAAACTAGCCGGGTACCCGGCCATGCCCGGGTTTCTGTGGTTGTAGGGTGGTTTAGTGAAACTCATTCATAAATTACTTAACACTAAAGTGCATATCTATAAACATAATGGCTACTTCTGTTAACAATGGCTATGTTATGGATAAACTATAAAAAAAAATAATGGAAGCTAAAAAAAAAATAGCAAGCTACAAATAATGTTTGAGTAAATAGGAAATGTTATAAGCTTGGTATATTAAAATAAATATATATTTACAGTATCAATCGCACTGAAATTAACCATTTCCAAATATTGCTCGTTAAATAAGTCCCATTATTAGTTTCTATCCTCGTGACAACATTGGTGAGGTGAAAACATCTTATGTACCTAATTTAGAAATTTTTTTGACTATAAACACTTTCTATTCTCTAACTATTGCCAAAATCAATTTTTTTTTTAATTTCACCCGTTAGCGATTGTTGGCTCAGATAAATATAAAAATCCTTAGAAGGCAATAAATTCCATACTTACTCCAGAGAAGCCTTGGTTCAAAATTTTCAATATGATTACAATCAATATTGTTGCTGCATGGCACCAAATTTTTGCAACAATGGGTTGAAAATTTAATCATTTAATGGGGAAATGACATAAAATTAACTGTTTTCCATAATAACTTTTTTAAACTAAGCTTTTTAGAAATAAATTATAGCTTATCCTGCTCTCTGTTACTGTAGCTATCTACGGTGAAAAAATGGTTAAAATTGGTTCAGTAGTTTAGAAGATTACCCCGGTCATACGTTTTCAAAAGTAGTCTTTTATGTATATAGATATGAACCAACCCAATAATAAAAATGTCCTTTACTTCTTCTCAAATGAAATTTTTGAATTTTTTATGAATTATGAAATTAATGTTTGAAAAAAGGATGATCTGGAACCATACAATATTTTGATAAAGAAACAATCTAGAAGTGATTTCAAAGGAGTATCCAAAATGGGAGCTCAAAATATCCAGTAGTTTTTAAGAGGTGCTAAAAGATCCATTTTACGGGCAAATTAGGGACCATATAGAGCTGTTCAAACTGAAACAACAGCAGTGAATTTCTTATTAAAGAAAATGGAACATACTTATCCACCAGTTGCAGAATATACTCAAGCGTTTTTATAAAGTATTTTGTTTTCAACAAAATTATACGCTGAAAACGAAACGGTTAATAAAACTTCTGAGTATGTTTTAAAACTGGTAGACAATACAATTTTTTTTCAATAGTGAGAAGTTTGCTTTCATGCAACATGCAGCAATTCAGAAACTTTTTACGTAGATACTTGATTTTCACAGGAAAATGTGGCATCTCTGAAGTTTATTCGGAATAATCTGTGACGATTCGGCGTTTTTTTAAATTATGAGCCACGGTTTAACATTATTGCCAATCCTAATACAGTAGTTTATATAAATATACTTTTAAAACGTAACCTCTCTCCAGAAGGTATGTGCTGCCTGAGTTAGTGCGTAGATTAAAAAAAAAGTATGCATCTATTTTTGTTTAATCAAAAAGATAGAATGTTGCATTTTTTCCCTTGAACGCTAACAGTAGGATTTTTTCTCCTAAGTTGAAAAAAGTTTATAACTTTAACTAAACCCGAGAATTTAATATTATTTACAAAAAGCAAACGTATTATAGCGAGTAGCTTTAGTTAATTTCTTCAAATAAATATGATTTGTCTATTCTTTGTAAACGTTGACCTTGAAAGTAGCATTTTAAATGTGGTGGTGGTCCCTAAATCTTTGTTCGTTCACAACTTTTATTCTACTGGTCCTAAAGTAATGCCGCTTGGTACCCAGCTTACTTTTCGCCGTTCGCGCCTAATTATGTAACCAAATGTAGGAGTTCCCATTCGACAATTCAGACTTTATGTTCATTTCACTTTGTATATGGCCCCTTATCAAAATTTTATTCACATAGTTTCGTAGAGGACTTTAATCCATGTCAAAAGACACCTTTCTTTTGATCTTAGCAAGCGCAGTAGCCGAATAATTCAAAGTGTTTCGTTTTTTTTTCTATGACCATACAAACAGCCACACAAAAAGCGAAAGTATTTTACAAATGGATAATTTATAACAAATTAAGAAACAATTTGCGGAAAACACTTTGAGAAACACTGTTCTACCTGTTGCTGATGCAATAGCGAAATATTAATGAAAAAAAAAAAAATTCAGCGCAGCACCAAATTTGTAATATTAATACAGACCCAATCTCCTCAAAAATCATTGTCAGGCTAAAAACCAACTATCACAGAGGCATGAATTCCTACAGGGAAGGCAGGAGAGTCTACAGAAATTGCGATAATTATCCAGATAGGCAGAGTCACGTTTTTGACCGCCCAAATACAAGTGTTGCTCTAAAGAGAATAAAGATTTCGCCATTGAGGTGGACACTGGACATATGCTTAAGATATTAAGAGCAAGAATCTGAGAGAGTGTCACGCCTGTGATTCATGACCTCTCAGAGTTTTTCCAAAAAAATATCAAATGTTTATTATCTTATTGAAAGACCAAATCCAGAATGTTTTGCTCTAAAGTTGAGTTGTTTAGTTTTTATGGATCCCTAAAGTTGAAGGTGCGGCATCAAAAATTAAGCGGATTTTCAAGACATGGAAATTGCTGTGAGCCAAAACTCTTAGCAGGAATTGTTTAACTCCAATTTTCTTTTTGAATATGGAATATAGAAGGTTGAAACTTTACAAAATGAATGTTAAATTTGTCGTAAGTTGTTGCCGTAAGGTCAGTGAAGGCCCTCAAAACAAGGCATTTTTGACGTTTTTTAGCGTTTTTGAGGTCCAAAAACAGCTTGTACATTTCAGTTGGCAAGGCAAAAGTAGTGTCGTTTAAAAGACCAGTGTAAGCACTTTAAAATAATGCATAAATAACCGAGGAAAGTTCAACGTGCTTTTAGTTGCGTAAGGCCGAAATATGAAAAATGTCATATTTTACCGATATTCAAGCGGTCATAACTTCCTCTGCCAACAACATATTGAAATATTTTTTTCGCCAATGTCACACTCTATTCTTTGTCTTAACAGAACAGTTGAGTCCTTTGAGGCGAAATGTGAAAAATTTTTTTACAAAAAATATATTTTTTTCTGTGCATTTTTTGTAAAATTTTTTTCCACATTTCGCCTCAAAGGATTCAACTGTTCTGTTAAGACAAAGATTAGAGCATGACATTGGCAAAAAAAATATTTCAATATGTTGTTGGCAGAGGAAGTTATGACTGTTTGAATATCGGTAAAAAATGACATTTTTCATATTTCGGCCTTTCGCAACTAAAAGCACGTTGAACTTTCCTCGGTTGTTTATACATTATTTTAAAGTGCTTACACTGGTCTTTCAAACGACACAATTTTTGCCGTGCCAACTGAAATGTACAAGCTGTTCTTGGACCTCAAAAACGCTAAAAATTGTCAAAAATGCCCTGTTTTGAGGGCCTTCACTGACCTTACGGCAACAACTTACGACAAATTTAACATTCATTTTTTAAAGTTTCAACCTTCTATATTCCATATACAAAAAGAAAATTGCAATTTAACAGTTCCTGGTAAGAGTTTTGGCTCACAGCAATTTCCATGTCTTGAAAATCCGCTTAATTTTTGATGCCGCACCTTCAACTTTAGGGATCCATAAAAACTAAACAACTCAACTTTAGAGCAAAACATTCTGGATTTGGTCTTTCAATAAGATAATAAACATTTGGTAATTTTTGGGAGAAAATCTGAGAGGTCATGAATCACCTCATAATGCTAGGCGTGACAGTTTCTCAGATTCTTGCTCTTAATGCGTTTTCGCAAGCCATCTGAAAGACACACGGCTGTATTTAATACGACTATCATAGCCACGACAAATAAAATGACACCGTACAGAATAGTTTGCCTTCAATATAGACCCCCTTTTTTAGCCTACTTTCCCGTTAAAAATAAAAGAAAGACGAAAAAAGTATTAAAAGTAGCTTAATGCATCTAAAAAATATCGCCAAGTCCAAAAAATATCTCCAAGTTAAAAAAATAAAAAGGTAAATTAATATCGAAAAATTAAAATTTTGTAAGTAGGGTATTGAGATGGGGAATTTGTGCGTGTGTCGGTCGGTCGGTCGGTCTGTCTGTCTCCCCCCCCCCTAATAACGTTTGAATGAACACTCCGATTTGGACAAACTTTTTTTTGTTGGAAAGATCCCGGCAAGTACAGCTCATTCCCATATTTTTCGATTTGAACGATTTTTGGTTCAACTTTGAACCGTTCAAACAACCTGTCCCGCGATGCTAACTTTTGAGTGACCAGTCCGATTTGAACAAACTTTTTTTGTTCGAAAGATCTTATCAAGGATACTTCATTCCAGTATTTACATTTCCGATTTGAACAATTTTTTGTTCAACATTGAACCACTCAAGCAAGCTGTCACCCCTAATAACTTGGTGAGTGAACAGTCCAAATTAAATAAACTTTTTTTTTGGTCGAAGGATGTCAGCAAGGATACTTCATTACCGTATTTAAATTTTCCATTTGAACAATTTTTCGTTCAACATTGAACCATTCAAGCAACCTTTCCTCACCTAATAACTTCTGAGTGAACCATCCGAATGAAATAAACTATTTTTTTTATGTTTGAAAGATTTTGGAGAGGCTCATCCCCATATTTCGCTTTTTGATTTGAACCATTTTTCGTTCAATATTGAACCGTTCAGAAAAAAAATTAACATTAGCGCCTATGGGGAATTTAAGTTGAATGTTGATCCTGAACTTAAAGTTGGATTTCCTTTTAACTAACTTTGTAAGAAAATGGTTTTGATAAATAATGTTTGTAAAGTAGTTTTCTGAATAATCTTCTGTGAGGACTGATTCTGACTCCGACTCCGGAAACATGGCGGAAATGCAGGCTCAGAAAGAAAATGACTGACTGTGCAGACGATTTTTTGTTTATTTATTCATTCGTTTTATTTTATTTATTACTAGCTGACCCGGCGAACTCTGTTCCGCCTTAAAGGCAATAAATAAGCAAATTTTTGAATTTATTAAGTTTTTTATTATTAGAAAATACAAAAAAAAAAAAAAATTAAGTACCTACATTAATCATTCATTATTGTTTCTGTATTTCAGTACATAGGTTGCTCTTCACTTAAGTACCTTGTGATACACAACATTTTTTGTTTTATTATCAGGCGCAAAAACAAACAACGGAGATGGTCTTCCTGCCCGTGAACATGCCACATATAATTGACCATGGGAAAAACAGTGATGTTTTAGATTCAAACCACAAACTTTTAAGAATTGGCCTTGTGATTTGTTGATGGTTATGACAAATGCAAGACGGATCGGAAATTGAAGTCTTTTAAATTCAAACGGCATATCGGTCAGGATCAACGGGATCCTCAGAATGAGCAATCGTTTCTGACAGCTTATCACATATAAATTTCAAGAGAAGTAACGCGTTTGTTTCTAATTTATTTCACAAAAAAGTCAAATAACACTCAACGCATAGCTAACTTACAACCTGTTTACTGCGCTCCGGAAGCTGCCAGAACGTGTGCTTTATGTCGCTCAGCCATGGAGATGCCAAAAAAGGCTTCGTAAAAAGGCGAAGTTAATAAGACATTTTTTCTATCTATGTAACTGACACACATAAATTATAGCCTATGTCCGTCTCCTGGCTCTAAGCTACCTACACACCAATTTTTAGCCATATCAGTACAGCCGTTCTTGAGTTATAAATAGTGTAACTAACACGACTTTCTTTTATATATATACTAGCTGACCCGGCGAACTCTGTTCCGCCTTAAAGGCAATAAATAAGAAAAATTTTGAATTTATTAAGTTTTTTATTATTAGAAAATACAAAAAAAAATTAAGTACTTACATTAATCATTCATTATTGTTTCTGTATTTTAGTACATAGGTTGCTCGTCACTAAAGTACCTTGTGATGCACAACATTTTTTTATTATCAGGCGTAAAAAGAAACAACGCAGATGGTATTCCGACCCGTAAACACGCCACATATAATTGCCCGTGGGAAAAACAGTGATACTCTAGATTCAAACCACAAACTTTTAAGGACTGGCCTTGTGATTTGTAAAAGGTCATGACAAATGCAAGACGGATCGGAAATTGAAGTCTTTTAAATTCAAACGGCATATCGGTTGGGATCATCGGGATCCTAGGAATGAGCAATCGTTTCTGACAGCTTATCACATATAAATTTCAAGGGAAGTAACGCGTTTGTTCATAATTTATTTCACGAAAAAGTCAAATAACACTCAACGTACCGCTAACTTAGAACCTGTTTACTGCGTTCCGGAACCTGCCAGAACGTGTGCTTTATGTCGCTCAGCAATGGAGGTGTCAAAAAAAGCTTAGTAAAAAGGCTTAGTCAATAAGACAGTTTTTCTATTTATGTAACTGACACACATAAATTATAGCCTATGTCCGTCTCCTGGCTCTAAGCTACCTACCCACCAATTTTTAGCCATATCGGTACAGCCGTTCTTGAGTTATAAGTAGTGTAACTAACACGACTTTCTTTTATATATATAGATTATTTTTTTTTCCTGGCAGACGATTTTTTTTGTAACAAAAATGTTTCATTCACGAGGGCATTTTATTCTTTATTTATCTTTAACAACTGGCAACGGATTAAAAGTGAAATTTGAGACATTTTATCAACGGACGAGTTTTTTTTTTTTCTTTCTTTCTTTGATAAAATGTGTTTTGATGTACTTTGTACTTTTATTTTTTTTTTTTTTTTGAAAAGATTGAGAAATTTTTCTACGAAAGAACTGTAACAGTTATATTCATTAAAAGGTGCGACAAAACTTTATTTATTCATTTATTTACTTTTTATGTGTCTATTTCATCTGATGAGAGGGGTATATTTTGCTTTTTAAAATCAGCTTTAAGTGCTCAAAAAGTATGTTTGACATAATTTTTAGTCTCAGATAATCAAGAGAATAATGATCAGATGCTAGAATGCCGATGTCGATGTACGGGAAATTAGGCTCGTTTAGTTCTTGACAGAACTTCTTGTTTATGTTTTATACTTTAAATTTAATTCTAATTTTTCCTAACTACCAACACAAAATGCTTTTACATTTATCTGCTTTAAGTTAATGTATTCTGAAATAATCCATCTATTTATAATTGTTATTGATACGAATGCAAACAAGACTAATAAACTTTTTAAAATTCCTTATTTTTTATGATAACGGTTCAAAACCAGTGATAAATTCAATAAACCATGTTTAAATTAATATTTGAAGCATTCAAAGGAAAGATAATAAGTACTAGTTAATACTTCATAAAAATTTCGGATTTGGAATAGAACACAATAAAAAATCTAATTCATACTATAGTAAATAATTGTAATAATCAGTTATGTTATCGTTTAAATAAATTTTTAAAGCTTGAAAAAGTTTTAAACTAATAGGCATAAGCATATTGTATTTAAAATGAAGCGAATCTTAAAATTTTACGTACATAAACAAATCAAAAAAAATAAATATTCATAATTTCATAATATGTTTTTCATGCGATTCTTGTTAAGACCTTTTTGGAAAAATTTAATCAGTCAGTACTGTTGAAAAATGTCGCGTCATGTCTTTTCCAGATGTTTCTAAACATGTCAAAGTGCTTAAACGTTTAAAAAATCTTAAAAACTGATAGATTTTGACAAAAACTTTATACTCATCATTAATAAAACAAACAGTATTTTAAAACTTTGTTAAAAACTTGTTTTGTTTTTGAGCTTTTTAGTGCAGTGAAGATTATTTTCATTTCAATCAACCTGACATTTTAACCAATATCGTAATATTCTATTCGAACTCAAATAAGATATTTTACATGTTAAACTAAACGAGTAATTAAAGAAAAACAAAAACAGAATTGATTTTAAACTAAAACACTTTGAATTAGATAGGTCATTCTCACAAAACAAGAACAATTTCAATGTAAGAACGTTTTTCTTTTATTAAAGGATGCGGTAAATGTCTCAACTATATATTTTCAATTATTTAGAGTCAATTCAACAAGAAAAACAACAACAGCTATGGCTTTTTGTGAGAAAACTTTTTTCTTTCCCATTCCTATACCAGGATAATTAGTTCCTACTTGGACAACTACTGAAAGGAACTTATTTGTTTTCATATACATTTTACAGATTAAATATTTTGGCAGTAAATTATTTTTACCTTTATGTAACTACAAAAATTATTAAAAAAAGTTAGCTAATTACAACCAAGATACTTCTTTGAATTTAAAATGTGATGTTTGGCTACTACGTAGTTTAGGAGGCTTAATTGACTAGGACAATGCTACCAACCAAATGATGAAATAATGTATTTAAAGTTTGGTGCCTGCTCCTCACATTTCTCAAAGTTAAAATTTATGTCTTACAAAAATAACCCTAATAGTGACAGGACATAAAAAAAAATCATTATCTCCAATTTCTTCTGTTGCCAAAACTTAAGAAAAGTTTTAAGAAATAGATAAAAATTTGAAACAATAATACAAGCATTAATAAAAGTTGACTTAAATGAGCTATTTTTATCAAAAAAAAAAAGAACAAAAGAAAAGAAAAAAATAGCTTTTTTCTTTCAGAAAATAATAAAGCACTTTGAATTTTCTTTTATTTTCCTACGCCAAAAAAATAATAATAATAATAATAATAATAATAAATAAAATCTCCCGTTAGCGTTAATTTTTAAAAAAATTTCAGTGTTCATTTAAAAAAAAAGTCAAAAAGAAGTAAAAAAAGTGAAATAAATATCGAAAAATTAAAAGTTGGAAAGTAGGGTATTGAGATGGGGAATTTGTGTGTCTGTCGGTCTATCTGTCTGTCCCCCACCCTAATAACTTTTGAATGAATATTCCGATTTGAACAAACTTTTTTTTGTTGAAAAGATCTGGGCGAGTACAGCTCATTCCCACATTTGATTTTTCGATTTGAACCATTTTTGGTGCAACTTTGAACCGCTCAAACAACCTGTCCCGCGATACTAACTTTTTAGTGAATAGTCCGATTTGAACAATTTTTTTTTGTTCGAAATGTTTCTTATCAAGTATACTTTATTCCCGTACTTACATTTCCGATTTGAACAATTTTTCGTTCAACATCGAACCGTTCAAACAAGCTGTCACCCCTAATAACTTTTGAGTGAACAGTTCGAGTTAAACAAACTTTTTTTTTTTCGTTCGAATGATCTCAGCAAGGATACTTCATTACCGTATTTAAATTTTCAATTTGAACATTTTTTCGTTCAACATTGAACCGTTCAAGCAACCTTTCCCTACCTGACTTTTAAGTGAACCGTCCGAATTGAATAAACATTTTTTTGTTCGAAAGCTCTCGGAGAGGCTCATTCCCATATTTTGCTTTTTGATTTGAACCATTTTTCGTTCAATGTTGAACCGTTCAGAAAAAAACTTAACATTAGCACCTACGGGGAAATTTAAGTTGATTGTTGATCCTGAACTTAAAGGCGGATTTCCTTCAAACTAACTTTGTAAGAAAATGGTTTTGATAAATGATGTATGTAAAGTACTTTTCTGAATTATCTTCTGTGAGGACTCAGATTCCGACTCCGACTCCGCAAACATGGCGGAAGTTTTAGGGGGTGGGGAATGGAAAGGCAGACATTTTTCCTATTTCAAAACTCTACTTTCCTATTTTCCATTCTTTGATATTTATTTAGTTCTTTTATTTATTTTTGACTTATTTTTCTTCTTTGCGATGTTTTTACGATGCACTGGGCCACTTTTCATGTCTGTTTATGTTGGTTACTATATTTCTTTTCACTTTTTGAAGAAAGAAGGCTAAAAAGTGATACTGGAAATAAAAAGAAGATCATATTAAAAATCTATAAATTAATTCATTATGCTCTTGAAAATGGGAACTTTCATTTAAAACAACGTTGAAATTGTCTTTTTCTCATTCTATTAAGGAAATTAGTTTCAACGAAACTTTTTTTCAACCCAAAACTATTTTTATGTAAGCTGTTATTTTTTTTCTTACATGTGGTTTTAATATGCTGTATTTACTCTAACTAGCTTCATTCACTTTATATGCACTTAAAATACATATTGCACGTCTAATACTATTAAAAGCATTTGAAGTAACTTTAAAATAATTGTTTTCTTTCCAAAAGTATAAAACGCATTAACGTTTTGCATATTTTTATAACTGCTGCACCTAATTCATCCGTTTTAAAATTCAAATAAAAGAAGTATTTTAATTAATTTTTCATTTTAGTTTGATTATCTACATATTTTTTAGACTCACAATACTGTTCCGAAGTATTTTGCGCGTATTTTAACTAATTCCAAATGGGGTATCTAAAACTCGTATATGCTACTCAAAATAAAAACAGCTTTGAATGTAACTTGTTTGTAAAATGGAAAACATTGAATAAATTAAAGATTTATATGGAAATATAATTATAAAAAAAAGAAAAGAGAAAAACAAATAATTATTTAGATAAACGCGGGAGAGAAAAAAG
>JAXGGA010007069.1:0-65154 GCA_038373865.1 Uloborus plumipes
GAATTTTGTAATTAAATAAACAAATGAAAAGTCAAGCAAGCACTTTTTCTTTAAAAGTTTGGCGTTTTCCTAAAAACCATTAGAAACCAATAAATTGGTATAGCTAAAATTTAAGTTAAAAAATAAATAAATTATTAAAATAAAATAGACAATGTGTATATTTAAGGTACCACAGTATAAAAATAGCTTCAGAATATCAAAATAATCAAAGTATTTACAGGATGCAAAAGGGTTGAAGTCTTAACAAGGGCACGCCATTTTCGGCGAAGCACGTGCTCAATGTTGGAATGTTGGATTTTTTTTTTTTTTTTAAAGCTATACAAACTCTATTACACATGTGTATATTACTCCATGACATTTCTAAAAAATGATCATAGAAGTAAAAAGTTCGAAAATTCCTCGAATTTTAATCCACCGGACAAATCTAAATTTTGTAAAAAGAAAATCATTAAGATCCCAGTAAAACAGTAATTTTCAGAAAAGCTCATGTTTAATAAATTAAAGATTGCTTTCTCTTGTGTTAATATCCAATCCTGACTATTCTGTTACTAAATTGTTTTAAGAGTAAAGGAAAAAGTTAAGGCTGCGCCCAACCGCGAACTTTCGATGATTGCCGATTATGCCCCAAATGAAACTTCTTGGAGTTTTTTTTTTAATTTTCGCTTTGAAAAACGGCTCCCAATTTCGAAATTTCGACGATTGCAGACTTTTCGGCGGGCAAATTTTTTTGCGCGTGCACGATCGCGAACGTACGAAGTGATAGTCATAAAATGCCTTATCATAAAAGTATTCTCATCACCTCGTCTAAATACAAATGATAAAACTTACGTGTTGGTGTTTTTACCGCTAAGTTTCAAACGCACAGCTGATTGAAAGCGATCCGCCAATTTGGATTCGTTCTAAGTCTCCGGCGAGAACGCTGCTGTGACGTCATAAGCCGTGACGTAGTTTTTCCCGCGCTTTGAACACCGTGGAATGTTCCAGAACGATCATGAAACTGATGATCGCGCGCTCCGCCTTACAGGGCATGCGCTGTAGACGGATATGTAAAACGCGTGTCCTATTTAAGGCGGCGTAGGGTGTTAGCTTGTCGCTCGCTCGCTTATTTTACTTGCTTAGACTTGCTTGTTTAGTTTTCGCGTTTGATCCTCGGTTGTCGGCTCGCGTAGGATGACTCGATCTCGCTCGTGGCATCTGTGCTTTGGCTGTTAAGCTAGCATTAGAATAGAATGATGCCGAGCTCGGTTAATATTAGGTACGAGTCACCTAACGCAGCAATTTTTAATTTGATGCTTTATTAAATTAAGTTTGCAATAGTTACTGTAGCCGATCTATGTTTTTGAAGTTTTAAATAAATTAACATTGTTTTTCAACTTGACGAAATTATTTATTTCTGCATCGCCATACTTCTGTTTTTCAATTCAACATTCGAACGTGAAGGGAACTTCTACTTCTACAAGATGGCCTTGGATTCTTTGAATGCGAGGTCATCAGGGGTTATGGGCCCAGTTGCCCTTCCCGTTTTTCGAAAAACTATTTGAATGAATAGAAATTGTAAAAAGATGCAAGAAATAGAAGGATTAATGAAGAAGTATTGTCGTCAAGTGGAAATGGATAAACTTCAAGATAAAAATGAAATTCGAAGAAAATTTAATTAGGGAGGGCCGAGTTGAAGAATTTTTTTGGAAATTACAAGATTGAAAATTTTTTGGAAAGTTGCAAGATTGAAGAATTTCTCTGGATTTTGAGAAGATTGAAGTATTTTTTGAAATTTTTGCAAGTTTGAAGAATTCTTGCCCTCGGAAGATCCTGCAAGATGTCAAACACGGCGATCCAGATCGAGAAGCTGAACAACCAGAATTACGTCGAATGGGCGACCAATGTAAAGTTTTTGCTGTTAGACAGAAATGCATGGAGCATAGTAGAAGGGACTGAAGAGGAACCGGTGGAAAATGCAGCGGCCGGCATCACAAGAGCTGAAGTAAAAGAATATCAAGCCCGGAAAAGAGCAGCGTTGTCCTTAATCTTCCTGAACGTGGAACAGAGGCTAAGAAAAATAATAGAAAATTGCAAAAGCCCGGCAGAATCCTGGAACAAGCTGAAGTTGTATTTTTATCCGGAGAACCGGTGTGTCAGCATGCAACTTCTGAGCGAGCTTAACAGCTGTAAACCGGAGAGAAACGAGAACATCAGCCTGTATGCGGCGAGGCTGCAACGTCTGTTTGACAGGATAAAAGTAATATATCCACATTATCCCGAAGACAGCATTTCCTTCAACATTCTACAGAACCTGCCTAAAGAATTCGATCACATCGTCCAAGCGATGCTTACCCGAAAAGATGACGACTTCAGATTTGAGAAATTGGTGGCTGACCTTGTGGTGGAAGAGAATCGACTTGCCTTGAAGACTAAAACTAAAGAACATGTAGAAGCCATGTCGACCCAAACCCAACTGAAATGTTTTGAGTGCGGGGAAATCGGGCACTACAGAAGATCATGTCCTAATCGCCAATCAAGGACCGAAAATTTTTCGTTCCCACAAGACCAAGACACTCAACGAGGCCATCAAGTGGACCAACGAGGAGGTCATCAATCCCGTAATCCCAGAAGAGGACATCATCGAGGACGAGGACGGAGATGGAATGGCGGCAGAGGAAGAGGTTTCAGTAACCGACGGAGATCTCCATCGAATGAGAGATGTGAGTATCAATCATTTTTCCTAACTGAAGCAAACATAAATTTGGTAGGGGCAGACAAATCTCAGTGGATTTTTGACACGGCTGCTAGCCATCACTACTCCCATAATAGAGACTGGTTTAGGACATTTACTCCTTTAAAAGACACCAGAATGGCCGTCGCGGTAAAGAAGCAGACTTTTCCCATAGAAGGTTACGGGGAAATTAAAGTTCGTTTTGGTGAACGGTCTGTAGTTTTGCAGGATGTAATGTACTCGCCTAGATTGAGAAGAAATATTTTGTCGGGAGCAAAATTCGACATAGGGGGTGCAAAATTTCAAGGGGGTGGTGGCTCCGTGGAGATGTTTGACAAAAATAATAAAATTCTTTTTAAAGCTAAATTAGATAATGGAATTTATATTGTAGATTCAGAAAAATCTAGTCAATTGCCAGTAACTTCTAGTCAAGAAAATGTAAATACCCTTTTTGAATCTAGTCATGTAAAAAGTCCCGTTAATTGTAATCATGTAGATATTGAAACTTGGCATAAAAGATTCGGGCATGTAGGCACTGACAGCATTAAAAGAACTGCTGACAATGACGCAGTAAGAGGGCTGCCAAAGCTTAAAAATCTTAAAGTAGATTGTGATCCGTGCAGGCTCGGAAAGTTTAAAAGAGTAAGTTTCAAACCTACGGGAATTACAAAATCCAAGAGGCCATTAGATTTGCTATTCAGTGATGTATGGGGTCCTTGCAATGTAGAGGGAAG
The DNA here is from genome assembly GCA_038373865.1 of Uloborus plumipes. Lineage (NCBI taxonomy): Eukaryota > Metazoa > Arthropoda > Arachnida > Araneae > Uloboridae > Uloborus > Uloborus plumipes. Next base: position 3,445 of record JAXGGA010007069.1, read on the forward strand.
AAATGGTGAAATGTATTTTGTATCAGTAATTGATGATTTTTCTAAAAGATGCTCAGTATATCCCATTAAAAGAAAAAGTCAAGTTTCGGAAATACTGATTAGACATATAATTAGGGCAGAAAAATTCATCGGGAAAGAAGTAAGGGCCATCAGAACAGATAACGGGGGTGAATTTGTAAACGATGAACTAGATGGGTTTTTAGAAAAGAAAGGCATCGAACATGAGTTAACTGAAAGATATACTCCAGAACAAAACGGGACAGCCGAAAATTTTAATAGAACTATTGGAGATATTACGCGTGTAATTTTAAATGATAGCGGGTTGCCACAAAGTTTTTGGCCTGAAGCAATGCTATATTTCGCCTACACGTGGAACAGAATATGCCACACTAATCAAGTAAAAACTCCTTTTGAATTGTATGTAGGGCGTAAACCTTCAATAAATCACCTAAGAGCTTTCGGTACCATAACGTATGTAGGAGTACCAAAACAACTAAGAAGAAAGCTAGATATGAAAGCAGAAAAAGGGGTTCTGATAGGTTATGCATTTCATAGAAAAGGTTACAGAATTTACCTCCCCGAAAGTAATAAAGTAATAGAGTCGATAAACGTGTCTTTCAAAGAAAATACGATGTACAAGTCTGACTTTCCGGAAAAGGGTGAAGAAAATGATCTGGTTCTAAATTGGGAAATGGCACTAACGCCGGCTATAACAGAGAACGAAGATGATAGAGCGGGAGGACGATTGAGTTCAGGTTCTTCAGATTCAGAGAGCTCGGCAGGTAGTGAGGGTGAATTAGAATCGGATAGTGAAAATGATTTGCCTTTACGGGACGCAGTATGGGTTAGAAAAGTCGTAAAAAGGAAAGACGGTACTAGAAACGACGTATATTATTTTGAAAAGGGGGAAAATAAAAGATTAAGATCTAATCATGACGTTCAAAAATATTGTACCAAAAATAATATAGCATATGATTCAAAATTATTTAGTTTTCAAGGAAAAGATTTAACAGAGGGAGAAGTAAATAATGTTTTTGTATGTTCTCGGGTGGATGATAAGTTATGACTAGAAAATGAAATTATAATTCCAAATACTTACAAACAATCATTAAAAGTAAAAGAAAGGGAGAATTGGCAAAAAGCCATGGAACAAGAAATTGAAATTATGAAGCAACGGGAGGTCTGGACTTTGGCTAAATTACCAGAAAATGTGATTCCGGTAGGCTCGCGCTGGGTATACACTTTAAAAAAGGATCATAAGGGAAATATTGTGTCTTATAAGGCCAGGCTTGTAGCTAATGGAATGAATCAGGTCAAATTTCTAAATTATGAGGAGACCTATAGCCCGGTTGTAAATTTTGGGATTATAAGATTCTTTTTTTCATTTTTGGTCAGTTGTGAAAATTGGAAAAACGTCCAATGTGATGTTAAAAGTGCGTACTTATATGCCCCGATAGACGAAATTATTTTCATGCGTCAGCCTCCTGGATTTGAGGAAAAAGGCAGGGAAAATTATTACTGTAGACTAAATAAAGCAATATATGGCTTGCATCAAAGTGGCAGATTATGGTATTTTGAACTGGATCAAATTTTGTTGAAAATTGGTTTTGAGAAATTTAAATCTTGCAATTGTGTTTATTTTAACTCTAGCGTAATTTTACTTGTATATGTTGATGATATTGTGATTTTCGGACAAAAAGAATGTCAAATAAATGGTGCCATTAATTCATTGAATAAATATTTTGATTTAAAAGTACTCGGAAGTACGAAGAAATTGTTAGGTGTAGAATTTGAAATTAAAGGTAAAGACCTATATTTACATCAATCTTCGTACATTAGCGAAGTAAATGACAAATTCAGTAAATTCAAATTTCCTATATCTTCTCTTCCCATTAGTAAAGGCACCGTTTATTCGAGTTCTGATTGTCCAAAATCCCAAAGTGAAATTTCTGAAATGTCGGCATATCCTTATCGAAATTTGCTAGGATGCTTAGCGTTCATCGCTAATAGAACTAGACCTGATATTGCTTACGCTGTAAATTTATTTAGTCAATTTCAAAACAACCCAGGGATAAATCATTGGAATGGACTAGTTAAATTATTTGGATATGTATATCAAACACGAAACTTAAAGTTAAGATTGAAATGTAGCAAAATTCAAATTGTGGCTTTTTCTGATGCAGACTATGCGGCAAATCGCGATGACAGGACATCTCTGGGGGGTCAAATAATAATGTTGGATAATGCACCTATAGAGTGGAGGACATTCAAACAGAAAAGTGTAAGTCTTTCGACCATGGAGTCTGAATTCATCGCGTTAACTGAAACTGCAAAAGAAACTATGTGGTTTGACAGAATTCTCGATGAATGTATAAAAAGTAAAGTAGTTGAAAAATCAAAATGTAAAGCCATAATATATGTTGATAATCAAGCGTCATTAGATTTTGTGAAATCACCCATAGAAAATCATAGGAGCAAGCATATTGACGTAAAACTATTTTTTATTAGAGACTTAATTTATAAAAATATTTTCAGTGTCAATTATGTAGAAAGTAAATCTAACTTGTCCGATATTTTCACGAAGCCACCTACTCACCGTGAACTGCAAAGATTTTTTGAAATGTTTTTCGAATCAAATGTAAAATTGTGAATTTTTAATAAGTCTTTAAGAGAAATGCCTAATGTGAATTTAAAAGAATAATGCTGATTTTGAACAGTTACTTGTGTTTGTTTTTTTATTTCCAGATTGATTGTAAAGTTATGAATAAGTGTAAAAGAACCATGTTTGTTTGGACAATTGCCATGATAGCTGGACTCTTTGAGAAAAATGTAAAATGACATTTTCCTGTGGACTGCCAACGATCTGGAAAAATGAATTTTGTTAAATAAGATGGAAATTAAGATTGATATTTGTTGTTATCGTTAAATGTGTTTCAGATCATGTTCTTCAGTAGATTTATGAGATTGAGCATCTGTAATAGATGTAAGATAATTGAAATCTGAATTTGGTCTGGTAATTTAACATGTTTTTGAAAATTATTAACTTGAATTAACATTGGGCTAAAGTTCTTAAAATATGAACTTATTTTTTGAGTAAGAAAATTTTTATTTGTGTATGATCTTTTGAAATTTTTAATTAGACGATGTGATGAGAAGGGAGGGCTAATGATAGTCATAAAATGCCTAATCATAAAAGTATTCTCATCACCTCGTCTAAATACAAATGATAAAACTTACGTGTTGGTGTTTTTACCGCTAAGTTTCAAACGCACAGCTGATTGAAAGCGATCCGCCAATTTGGATTCGTTCTAAGTCTCCGGCGAGAACGCTGCTGTGACGTCATAAGCCGTGACGTAGTTTTTCCCGCGCTTTGAACACCGTGGAATGTTCCAGAACGATCATGAAACTGATGATCGCGCGCTCCGCCTTACAGGGCATGCGCTGTAGACGGATATGTAAAGCGCGTGTCCTATTTAAGGCGGCGTAGGGTGTTAGCTTGTCTCTCGCTCGCTTATTTTACTTGCTTAGACTTGCTTGTTTTGTTTTCGCGTTTGATCCTCGGTTGTCGGCTGGTGTAGGATGACTCGTCTCGCTCGTGGCATCTGTGCTTTGGCTGTTAAGCTTGCATTAGAATAGAATGATGCCGAGCTCAGTTAATATTAGGCACGAGTCACCTAACGCAGCAATTTTTAATTTGATGCTTTTATTAAATTAAGTTTGCAATAGTTACTGTAGCCGATCTATGTTTTTGAAGTTTTAAATAAATTAACATTGTTTTTCAACTTGACGAAATTATTTATTTCTGCATCGCCATACTTCTGTTTTTCAATTCAACATTCGAACGTGAAGGGAACTTCTACTTCTACAAGATGGCCTTGGATTCTTTGAATGCGAGGTCATCACGAAGATCGTCGATTTTTCGGCGCATTTTTTTCGGAAATCAATATTTTTAGAGTTTTCAAGGACATTTCAAAATTTTCAAGGACTACATACGACTTTTAAGTACTTTCCAAAACCCTTGAAAGTCTAAATGAAACTCAAGGAATTTTCAAAGCCGCGGAAACCCTGTCCATAGTCTATTATTGCAGAAGAAAGTTACACCTTGCTGTGCTGATACTGACATGAAAAAGCAGCAGCGCAAAACACGCGCAAAGCCTAATCCGATCAGCACAGGGTTGCTGTAAATATCACTCCACATGCTGAGAAAAAGAAAATTTCAGTCAGAACCGGATGCTTTTGCTTTCTTTTTTTTTTTCTCTCTACTTGGCAGTGTCTGATGCGTTGCAGTCTTCCACAACTGGCGGTAATCGCTCTTTTTGGCAATCGCCAAATTTTTTTTAAATAATCGTGCCAAGTGTCGATGTCGCAATCCGTAGAAAATCGGACCTTTTCCGTAATCCGTAGTCGATTCAATTTTTCCGTAAAAACTATTGACAATCCGTAGCATTTGGCATCTCTGTATCCTCAAACAAAAAAGTCGTGTTTTTCTTTAATCAGTTTTATGACTGCACTTTTAACTTGCAAGCAAGGAGTTTAACAACAGAGAAGAAATACAAAAATGAATATTTCAATACTTACACTTTTATCTTTGTCTTTTTTCTTGATTTTTCCTAATAGTGAGGCAGGCAAAAATTTACATAAATCTTTCCTGAAGATAAGATAAACATAGATCAGATCAAACATACCTTTTAAATTGAAATCTTCAAGCATAATTAAAACATCTTTGAATTGAAAACCAGAGTTCAAAAATTGTTGGGCCACTCATGCTCAGAAAAATCGCTTTTATACCCTTTAATTGAGCTGTAAGTCTTGCAAATACATTTCGTAAAGAGTTTGACCTTATGAGATGAAACTCAATAAAAACTTAGCTTTTTGTTGTATTACTAATATAAATTACTAGTACAAATAATACTATAGCTTCAATGGAATAGAAATACATCTCATTTAAATATATCAACGCAAATATTATGCCCTGTTTCTTTCACCACCCTCTCTTTGGTGATGTGTGTCAGGAGGGAAGCCATTGTCGTCGTCGCCCCCCCCCCCCCGGAAAAAAAGACATGAAAATCCTTAAAGAATGATATTCTCTCCAGAAAAGAAAAAAAAAGCACAAAAATTTTATAGTGGTGCAGTTTTGCGCCATGACCCCCCCCCCCCCCTCCAAAAAAATTACTGTGCTAATAATTTTGATTTTTTTTTTTTTTTTTGCAAATTTTTGATTTTTCAGACTAGATTAATTTTTCATTTAAAAAAAAAGTTCTGCAAAAAAAAAAAAAAAACTGCAAAAAATGCTGAACAGACCTCTGTTGAAACGTGTAAAGAAAACAGTCCCGATTTGAGTACAGAATGCATGCATTGCTTTAACTTTAAAAGTAATTTTAAAAGTTGTAAAACATTTAAAGCAGCTAGATAAATTGAACATATGAAATGCTTCGAAAATAAACAACCTTAAGTACATGTAAAACATTAGTTACAACAAGTTAGAAAATGCGCCACTTTTTTCTATCCTTCCACCCACGTTTGTACAACTGTGAGACACAAAATATATTTTCCTCAATATCTCCATCTACATCAGACATTATTACATTATTAATAAGTAAAGGAGCAAATCTTTCGTTAAAAATCTTTCAAAAACTTATTTGGTAGAAAATTTAATAAATGATGTTCATTTTGATTGGGGAGGGTTTTCTACACAAAATCAATTTGGAACATAATTTCAAAAAATAAACAATTTGTAACAGACAGTAGAATACTAATTTCATACTTTCAGCCTTCAATAATGTTTTTAAAGGCACATGCACTCGAACTGCAGATTAATGCAAAAAATTTAAATATAGTTTACATTGGGAGAGTAATCTAAAAAACAAATATCAGTCCATACTGTAAAAAAAATCACCTTTTAACATGCTTTGTTTCAATCTTCATTCCTTTTCTGTACACATTGATGCTCGTTGCTTGCCTTGTAACTGAAAATAATATAAGGAATTTTAATTTACTGCAAAATCAGCACAGTTTAATAACTAAACCATCATGAACTTTTATTTAACATTTGAAGAGAAAAACCAAAACAATGCAACTAAATATAGAACAATTGACGCTGATTCACACTAAATAGCAGAGTTGCAACCCTTAAGAAACAATTTGAGCAACATTTCGAAACCTTAAGGAGCAATTTAGTATTTCATGTAAAATCCATGAAACAACTACAACCTAGTATACGAGTTTCCTATTGAGCTTTCATAATAGTTTAAAACACTACTTAAGAAAATTTTCAATTCACAAGAGTTATAAATTTAGATCATACTTTGAGTAAGTATCTGTAATTTCTCCACAATTTACATTTCTGTCATAATGAAATAACAAAATATAATTAAAATATATTGAACTTCATTAAAATCTGCATGAAATATATATCTGTGGCTTGGTTCTAAAAGGGCCAATGTCAATTTTTTCACATTCTGTGTTATTTACATCAAAAGTATCCAATTTAGTAAAACTCTAATTCTACAAAGGCCAATGTCTATATAATATATAATAATATATATATTATATAAATTATTATATATATTATATATTTATATATATAATATATAAAAAATTTCATATGATAAAATAATGTTTCTTTACACTAACAATAAACAAATACCAAAAAATAATAATGGGAATCTTAATATAAGAAAGTTATAGCATTCTAAAAAATCTCAACTATCTTTCATCGCCTTTTTCTCGAAACTAACATTTTTGACTTAGGCTCTTTTAGAACCAAGCCACAGATATGTGTCATTCTGACGAAAATGGTACAAATCATGTCTGAAACTCTTTACTTAAGATTATCAATTTAAATAATTTCCACCAACTAATCATATTTTTTTTATTGAGTTTCCATTTATTTGTGTATAATGAAGTGTAAATAACTAGTACATGACTCAATTATGAAAGGATTTTAAATATTTTGATCACTTTGTGTAACAGAGTGAACAAATAAGCGTTTAAAAATATCTGTATAATCACAAAGAAAAGTTAGAATCACAGAACAAGCATAGAGTGGAATAAATAGCCTAAAACTGTAAGTCTGTCTGCAATTTAAAGAAAAAACTATTTTTTTCATCATGAAATCGGCTCTAACAGAGTGGACATCCAACAGTTCAAATTAACTATCCTAAGAAAAGAATTAGGCTCACCCTGGTTGTTGACTACATAATTCAATGTAGCAAGCTAATCACAGCAGTTATACTATATATATTTTTAAAAATATATATCAGATTGAATGCAATTGTTTATTTTATTTCCAAAAGGCATGTAATAGAGTAGACAATTCAAAACATAGAAAATCTAGGGACATGGATAAATAATACTGTTTTTTAGGGAATTTTTTTTTCATTTGCGTAATAATCTGCAGAAATAGTATTAGAAGCATCTTTTGTGCAGTGCAGTGTCATTTATTTTGCTGTTACATTTCAGTTTAATTTTAAATCACATTTAAAAGTCTAGAAATTTGAAGCTGGGACACGTCATTTTCTCCTACTCTTCTCACACAGATAATTTTTTTTGGGTCATTTCTAAATGGATTATGCCTAATCAATTAATACTTGATGGCACAAAATTAAATGGAGAACCAATAAAAATACACTTAATGGGTGGTAGTTATTAAATTGATTTTAAAAAATTCTAAAATCTCGGACATGATTTGTACCATTTTCGTCGGAATGACCCATACATACAGGGTGTCCACTCCAATCGTGGACCAATAGCTAATTTCTAAACCGTTAGAGATAAGCATATAGTTTATTTAGGAAAAAATCTCCAAATTACGAAAGGAATTTTGGGTCTATTCAATGTTTTTCAAAAAAATCAAATTTTGAAAGAGTTACGAAATTTTAATTTTTATACAGCCCCCCCAGTCCTATCAATCATATTTAGTAAAACATTCTTGACACTGTAACGTTTAAAACTAAAAAAAAAGTCACTCTTCTACCACAAAAATTGACCGAGTTATTACGTTTTGAAAAATCAAGATTGCATTGTTTCATGATGTCATTGAGGGAGCGATCTCTCGATGACGTCATGAAACAATGCAAAATCTTGTAACATTATGTTACAAATCTAGATAAATGATTGAAAAAGTTCACATTTTGCTTTTATAAATAAGTAATTAAAAGCAAAAGGCATTGTCTTACTAAAAATTTTACCTACACACTATACAGTAGAGTATCGATAACTCAAAGCCTTATAACTCTAATACTCCTTCATCTCAAAGGTTTCGTTGAGTCACAACCTCTTGAGACGGCAGTGGCAACTTCCTATTACTCAAACTACCAACAATTTGAAGCTTTTAGCCGGTCCCTTAGGACTTCAAGTTATCGAGACACAACTATATATTGTTTTTTACCTGCAGATAGTTTTGACTTGTGTGCGCAGATACTTGATATTTTTATCTTACTATGGCAACGAGGAACTCAAAAACGCAGTTGTCAACTGGTTCAACTCTCAGGCGGCAAGCTTCTATGCAGAAGGGTTAAAGAAGCTAATGCAGCGGTACGAAAAATGCTTAGAAGTTAATACCGATTATGTGGAAAAGTAAAGTAAGTTTGTACCAAACTAAATGTGACAATAAAATTTGTTTCTTATGAGTAAATTTTTTTCTGTGACAAACGGCCCTTACTTTTTGAAAGCGCCTGGTACATTTAAAACAAAACAAAAAAAAAAAAGAAAATCTCACCTAGCCCTCTCTTCCACCAGAAAAAAGAATTTAAATCAATTGTAATCATGAAAAATCATCAACATATTTAACAGAAAATGTGAAAAGATAATCATTCCATGAGAAGGCTTTAACTCCATTGTGCTGCTGGTAGAAGGTAGAAGCCATGAATGTTGCTATCTACTCATACATCACGTTTTATTTTAATTCATCTCAATAAACATAGCGATTTTATTATGGGGATTGATTCTAAGAGAATCTTGCACTTATGAGAGGAAGTGTTCAATTTTGAAAAGTGAATTGTGGTTCGGAAAACCTAAACTGAATTTAATTATTTTTGATGGATATTACAAGGTTCCCACTCTCATTCAAGAAAAAAAATTAAGAACTTTTTAAGACAATTAAGGACCACAACTCTAGTTTACACATGAAAATGCACATGATAAATTAAGGCAAGAAAGGTGAAAAGTATAATCATTTTTGAGTAATACATAAAGTTTGGCAAGTGTGAAAAGGATTTTTCACTTATTTTCAAGGACTTTAAAAGAACTCAGCAAAAGAATCCAGTACTTTAATACTTCTTAAGGAACTATTGGAAAATCAAGTGCTTTTCCAGGGTCCCAAGTTTTCAAAACAATATTCAAAGACTTTCAAGACTGTGAGAACCCTGTATTAATAGTTAAATAGTGTATTATATGTACAGTGTAAACAAAGTATAAAAACTTACTAGAATCTGTAAAAGCTTGAATATCATAAGTCAGATCAACATTTACATTTCCGGTTTTAGAAAACTGCAATCCCATAAACCACATGGACTGGTATGAATCTCTAGAATAACAAACAAAAATCAAATGCAATATTGTAACTCAGAGCTTTCAACATTAAAATGCCATTAATGAAGCAAAAGTTATAAATCTTACTCTTCCACTTCTAATGGAGTATGAGCTTCAGGATTTACATGAGCTAAATTAATGTTGGGATGCCTTTCCAAATGAGAAATGAGTATTCTAATTTTAGATTCAACCAAACCATACCTAAAACATTAAGTAGGAGTAAATCATTTCGGCAAAAAACATGTAATTACACACAGTCAATAATACGTTTAAGGTATTATGATACTAATAATTCATTTATCTCAACAATTTAGCTGTCAAAAATGAAAATATATTACAAAGAAAATGATTGAACATTGTATTAGAATGGGTAATTAATCATTGTTTACCATTCAAGATGCTCTTTTTTTGTTGGGGCTGTCGCTGTCAAAACAATAAAATGCCTGTAAGAAACAAGGAATTACAAAATTAAAATTATATAGTGCAATATAAAAAACTTGTGAAAAAAAATTGCAGCATTAAGGAACTTTTATCATAACTAATAACTAACGAAAAATCATTTTCATCAGAATCAGTCATTTTAATCCCCTTTAACTTTAAAATTTAAGTATCATTTTAAATTTTCTTAGTAACCTCTTGTGCCTCCTTTTAATTTTTTTAAATAAAAATACACAAATGTGTTGTTTACGCCTCTACAATGATAATTTGAAAATTTTGAATCAAACATGGACTCAAAAGAAGATCCTAACTATTGGTTAATGAATTCATTCAACATAGTTTCTTGTTTTAAGCTAAAGTAATTTCAATACAGAAAAAAAGTCTATCTGCTAAATACCATAAAATTGGCTGATAGGTACGTCCTCTAAGTAACTGATTATCACCAATAAATCAGTGAAGCACTAATTTTAACCTTTAAAACTTAAACGGAAAGTCCCCTTTATTAAAAAATTTATATCCCGGACAAACCATAACAAAATATTTTTATCAAGGAAATCAGGAAAACTCTAAAGTGAGTAACATAAAAGAAATATTAACCTCTTCCCGGCTTTTCCCGAGCTGGACTCGGGCAAGCGAAATGTTCCATTCTGGCTCATCCCGAGTGTAGCTCGGGCACTGTGAAAATTAACACTGCACAACCAGTCTTTCCCGAATTATTTGACTTGTCCCTTTTATGGTTTCCGATGCTTTTATTAACTATTGTTGCTACTAGATAACATAACTATACAGTGTTTCGAGCTGTAGATTTAAGATCAGAGTAGGCGCCAACTCCAAAGTATAATGATTTCTGCCATACAGAAAGCCAACTTTACAGGTAAATACTCATTTATTAAAATGGATATTTTTTAATTTACTTGTAGGAAATGTTGTATACGAATGATGCTATTATGTTGTAAAAGAGATGTATGAAAATAAGCATATTTTTTGATCCGTAATCCCGAAATTACTCATTTATAAATAGATATTTTTACATTTATTTGTAGCAAATTTTACATGCGAATGATGCTATTATGTTTAAAAAGATATGTATGTATGAAAATAAGCATAAAAAAATTGACATTTTTTGATCCGTAATCCCGAAATAAAATAAGCCTGGAAAGGGTTAATTATCACTGTGCAGTGTGTACTAATAAAATAAATAAAAGGTATAAAACTGCTGCAAGGTCAGCAAGTCGGAAACATTATAAATAAAAAACAAATTAGTTTTATACTTTTTAAAAATATCCTTACTTATATTTCATAAAAAAATTTGTTGGCTCAAATAACTTTGGCCACCCTTCTTTGCCTTTCATGATGTTATCAACAACTGTAAGACCTGAAAAGTAAAACGAGAACTTTATTTTTTTGTATAATTTACCAATCAAAATGAAAGAAAAGTTTATTACACATGATTTTCATTGCCCCCACTATGAACATTACAAGTAAACTAGTAAAGTTGGGAAGACTTTCGGAGAAACAATTTTGGTTTATTACATTTTGTACTAACTGGTATAAAAAACAACACAAAATATGGTAAAATTAAGCAGATGCTGAAAGAATGCAGTGAACCTACACAAAATATGTTAAAATTATGAATCCATATTTACTAAATTCAAATGAAGGAAGGGACACAAATGGGAAAAGAACTATTAGCAGATCTAGTATGCTATGCATTACATAATAAAAACTTAATTGTTGGAACAGATGCCATAATTTTGAATGTCAGTTCTTTCATTACTAGAATCTTAACTTCAAGCCTCAGAAAATAGTTGAGTTCTTGCTAAAAACTATGAATTTCCTGGTTTTTGTTGTTTTCCATAAAAGCGAAAGAAATTATTTTTAGCAAATACTTTATTTTTTCATTTAAAATTATAGTTCTATTTCTATTATTATTTTTTTTAATAATAATTCTGAAGCACAGCAATTTGAAAATGCTAAACAAAGTTTTAAATGTCAACACCCTACAATCAATTGAAACTAATTGTACGCATTTTGCATTAATGTGAAGCACTATACCAAAAAAATGTACCTTCTTTGAAGCTCTCTTGCATTATGGACCTAGTTGATAATGAAACATTGAAGGTGGAATTTTGATGAGGATATGCAGGAGTGATTATAGGCATGAGATGAAAACGATCACCTACATTTATCTGTTACAAATAGATAAATATCCATTAAAACACACACATACATACATTTCAATGTTTGGCACATATCCATCTGGAAATTTCGAAAAGTATAAATTTTGAAATTAAGAGCAAACTTTTAAAATTGTAAGATTTAATATTTTTTTATTTTACTTATTATTTAAGAGTTTTCTTGTAATATGATATGCTTGAAAAAGTCAGCTTTTCTGTTGATAAAATTTAATTTATTTAAGCTTTGTTTTGTTCACTTAAATATAGTAAAGAACAAATTACAATTGAGTCTTAATTACTCAAAATCCCAAGGGACCAGCTAAAAGCTTTGAGTTACTAGAAGTTCGAGTTATAGGAAGTTTCTACAGCCTTCTCAAGACTTAGGGACTTAATGAAAACTTTGAGATAAAGGAATACTCGACTTATAAGGCTTCTGAGTTATCGAGACTCGATTCTAACAATAAATGGTACATTTTTTTCTAACAGAAATTAGATCTATCCTATCCAGTAGGTTATCCTTTCAAGTGAAAGATTTTATAGTATTTGTACTAAAAGCAATTTTGTTTTAAAAAGCCCTATTTAAAGCTTATGTTTCCAGAAGAACAGGTTGGCTTTTTTAACGAGGGAATTTTAGTATAAATTCATAAAAAATAGCCAAAAAGGGCCAAGCAAAACGGGGCAGCAAATATTAAAAAAATTTCAGTCTTCTGAAAAGAAAAAAATTCTAGTAGAAAATTTATTGAGCACTGGGCTCAAGAGGTTTATTAATTCGGTTGTGTGCTTGTTCTAGATCAGGGGTGGGCAACCTTTTTAGGGAGAGTGCCACTATCTAAAGAGAAAATGCTCAGCGTGCCACATTGTATTTTTCCAACAAACTGAATTTTTTTTACAGTTAAAAATAGATTTTAGGTTGGCTGACTATGTAATTATTACTCAAATAAAACATTCTTTCTCATAAATCTTAGCCATTGAAATCTAATTGATAATAAAGATAAAACAAGTCCGAACTTAACAGATATCGTTAAATAACACTTTTATAAGTTCTGTCAGTTGGCTTATGCATAAAAAAGAAACAAATAACATCAAACATTCTAGTCTAAAAATTAAACAGTGTGTAATTAATGTGGTTTGTGAGTCTGTATCCTTTTTACCAAGTCTTTAATTTTAGGATTAGTTCTTGAGAATCCTAAGAAGTTTAAGTGTTTTAGATGCTATCAATTAATATCCAACGGTATTTAGATTTCTCTGCATTCGTAACAAAAAATATTTGCTTAGAAGCGTATTTTGAACCAAATCTACAACAGCATCAATAAAGCGTGTAAATGTTTAAAAAAATTTTGTGGGTACAAATTTCCGAATTTCTATAAAACGTAAATGAAGTAAGCTGTTACATTTGATTACCAATGCAAAAGGTCAGTCATTCTGATTTAGATTTCAGAAGGGAAACAAGTAGTGTCTTGCAGAGAAATAAAAAAATAATTTGAAAATATCAGTCTTTTTTTTTTTTTTATGATCCTGAAAATCATTGAACCTAACATTGAATGTATACTTAAAATAGGTGTAAAATTTTCTTCATATATCATTGGAAAATTATTACATTTGGGCTGATACTTTCAGTATTAAATTTAATGTTTTATTCTTTTTTTCTCCAAAGTAGAGAGAAAAAAACTGAAGTTTTATAAAAGAATGGAGATGGAGATGGCCTATACTAGTTAAGGAAACTTTTTTTGTACTATCTTAAATTTAAATTACTTAAGGGGTCATACCACCTCAAAAATGACCAAACGACCAAAAAAAATTTTATTGCTTATTGCAAAAGTAAAAATTATTTAAAACACTCGGAAAAAATAGCATTGCTCTAGCTCAATTATTTAAAAAGTTATGAGTGACTTTAGAGCATGCAAGCTATGTGTTCTATTGGAAAAGCAAAATTTTAAAGTGTTTTTCTCGATGATTAGTTTTTAGTGTTTCCATGTTACTGGAAATACTAAGGAATTTTTTCTATTAAAGATACAACTTTAAAGCAATTTTTTTTGCACTCAAAATAATGTATTTAACAAATTTGTGCATTGAACAAAGCATTTTATAAATTGCTAAAATTTTTAGAGCTTGTTAAAGCTTTAAAAACAAAATTTTCTGATATTTTTTTACATAATAGGTCACAAAATATTTTCAAATCAATATATAAGAAAATGAATGCACAGATTTTTAGAGGTAATTCTTATTATCATTTAGCAAAAAGAAATTTTACGTTAAGTGCAAAAACAAAAAACTTTAAGGTTTTAAAAAAATTGAAATTTTCTTATATTTTTAAAATTGTTCAAAAGAGAGAGCAAAATTTTTAATGTTTGAAAATAAATTATTGATTGTTAAACACGTACAGAAACAAAGGTTTCAAAGAATTACGTTTTTCTCGTAAATTAAAGAAAATCGTTAAAAAGGTAATGTAACCTCTTAAACGCCGGATAATAAGAAATGACATAGCTAAATTCATTTGCTGTTCTTTATTCCTAAGTAGAAAGTCCTCATTGCTTTCCTTCCAGACATTTTAAAAAGCACACTCCCTAAAATTCTGAAATCTTATGACTATTTTTCCTTTTGACAGCTATTGCACATTTCAATGAAGGAGTAACTTGCCATACTCTCCTCTTTCTCCTGGGAAAAGTCCTCAAAACATTCAGAGATCTAATTCATAGTTTGTTGATACAGTGAACTCTACAGGGTCACCAGCAGAGAAAAAGACTCATTCTTTCGCAAAGAGTTTGTAATAAACGATTCGATGATACTTTTGAAGTTTTTTTCCCTAAATTATTTTCAAGTAATATAACAAAAACAATTTAAGGATCTTCATTTGTGCAACCATACCGAATTTTGTCTAATCTGGTTTCTTAATTTCACTTGCAGGGTTAACTTTTTAAAAAAAATTCATCACCCGTAGCTGAAACTTTTGCAGATCAAGAATCCATCGAAAGTTTCATTCGTATCAAGCACACATATGCTTTACAAAGCATTGTCTGTAGCGTCACAACTTTCGTTGGATGTCCGAAGCTAACGCTAAGTACTTTGTAATATTGTAGTTAAGACAATTTGTAAGCCAGCCTCCTAACACGTAATCGTCATAATATTTATCAGTTCAAGAATTTTAGTTTTTATTAATATTTTTGAGATCGACATTTTCTCCTCAATTTTGGAATTTTTTCAAAAAGTCACTGTTATTACTCTGCCGTGCCACATTGTGGCACGTGTGCCGCGGGTCGGCCACCCCTGTTCTAGATACTCTGCAAGATATCTGAATAACTATTAGATAGGGAAAAAAACATTTAAATAAAAAAAATGTTCAGAAAATAAAAGATATAATATAAAAAGAATAATTTGTTGCTTTAAGGTCATCTAACATTTTTTAAATATGAGCATAGTTTTTTTGCCTTGGGGATTTTATATAGTATCACTCTGTAGTGATACCTGATTGAGTTTTTAGCTCATGGATAGCATTTGTATACATTCTCAAATGAAGTGCCAACCATTTAACTAAAATTTTATCACTTTAATATCCAAATATTAAACAAGAGAAAAAAATAACAACACAAGAATACAGTTATCGTTTTATTACAAAATATTTGAAATCTTTAACTTAAAACCAATAGCTTAGAAAAAAATTACTTACACGTGGATCCCATACATCAAAACCTAGCTTATTTTCTTCAGGTTGTTTAAGCAAAACAGGTTTAGGCCACGGCCTAAAAACATATTTAGAGTGGTACTTAAACAGTTATAGTAATTATTAGAAATTTTTAAAATGCAGTTCAATTAAGAAATTTTTAAAGTCTAATTCAGAAAAAAATGAGAATATTTTGTAAAAAATTTATTTAACTACAATTCTACAAATGTGCATTGTCAATATAGAAAGAAAATGCATTACTCCCTCTCCCCCCTCAAAAAAAGGAAAGTTTCATCCTCTACACAGAAGAAACTAAGCAATGTCCCAGAAACTGCAATACTTATGCAATATGAGAAGCAAATTTGAAATGAATAATGCAGGAACTGTTAAGGTTCAAAAGCAGCATTTCTGAAATTGTGCTCACAGAGCTATAGGTTTCCCGTAAATCACTTATTACTCCTTTAATTCAAATTAGCAACATAAAAACTGATGAGTTTAAAGTGAAGTTCTTGATCAGTTTTTGAATTAAATTTAGAGAAAATATCAAAATGAATTCGTTGGGAATTAAAACTTATTCATAGTCAATGTAGTCTTTAACTATGACAATATTGTTAAGTATTATTGAAATTTTTCATTGAGTTAACTGTCAAAATATCCCAATCATCTTTGAAACAAAAATTTTAACTAATACTGGGATAGGAATTCTGGTGCAGTTTAAATAATAAATATTCTTGAATTATCAAGAATTGTGGTGTTAGTACTTTTGTCCTTTCAACGACAGATACAGGAGGGTTTTTTTTTTTTTTTTTTTTTTTTTTTTTTTTTTTCTGCTGGTCTCGTGTTATTGATCATGATCACTTAGTTTTTTCTTTTTTCAACATCAACATTCAAAGAAATAAAAGTTTACTATCCTTACATGCATTTGTAAATCAAATGAACAAATTTTAATGCTTTAACTTTTCGTACCAAACTTACATATTTTACTTACAAAAACACTTAATTTTTTTATTACTATATACTTGATTTATTAACATATTTGATTACTTAGGATAATTTCGTCTCAAATAAAGTAGATAATAAAAACCATAAATTATTTGGTCAAATTTGGTAAAACATTGAACTTAATTAAAAAGTATTAACTCACCATTGAGAAAACACGAGAAAAAATTTATGAACAAGAGTAGCAGCAGCAGCATTAGGATATAACTGGCAGGTTCTTGCAACAAGCATAGCCCATGATACACCACCCAAATATCCCAGGACATTTGAATAAACACCATGTTCTGTTAGTAAAATGAAATCATATATAAATAAATAAAATTTTAATGCATAACATAAGTCAGAGAACAATTCTATTACTAAACTGATAAATAATATATTAATCATTTCACCGTCCTCTACTATCCATGAAAATTTTTCCCTGGTGGCCGGCTGTCATGAATCTTACGTATAACGAACGCTTGTAGTGCATTACGTGGAACATAAAAAATTCTCTCCAACATACTAGTGTGATATTGCATCACATAGTTAGGTTTTTTCTGTTTCTCAATCATTTTATAACCGATCGATTAACGATCGCTTAATATCATCTCCCGCGTTTTTTTTATTACAACTTTTTAATTTCACCTTTGAATGCCTTCCCTTCTAAATCTTTTTACAGCCCTTAATCTTCCGCGCATTTGGATGCATAATTTCAGCATTTTCGATCAAATTAACGCCTTTTCAAATCGCGATTTTCTTAATTCCCTTTTTTCCAAATTTCGTTTTTTTTTTTTTTGCCTTTCCCGTCTTTAGCCATCTTGAGCGAATTTCTTCTCCGTTTATTCCCCCCAGCTGGGTTGTTCTTTGAGGGCAAAATCTGCCCCACGCTTTTTTCCATTCGCTGAGACTCCCCAGCGCACATTCCTCAGGTCATTGACTCCCCTCCCACGCTTTCTGTGATTGGCCCGCTCAAGGTCAACCGCCAGAACTAGGCGCTTCAATGCGCGCTTTCTAGAGAACTTCCCCGAGAAACTTGTTGCCTGTAAGAGGTGCTAAGACGTGCGGATTTCCTGCCATTTTCTTTGAGAAATTATGCAGCGGGTGACTCCAGAGATGGAGGACGATGAGGAGAATCATGACAAATAGAGTCGAAAGACTTTAGCATATTGCTTTCCTCTACAGCCGCCGATTTCTCTTATCGCCAGAGATTGGGACATGGAATCTTTCGCCCTCATCCCTGCTTCGCCGGAGATTGCGACATGGAATCTTTCGCCCTCATCCCTGCTTCGCCGGAGATTGCGACATGGAATCTTTCGCCCTCATTCCTGCTTAAAATTTTGAATCAACATTAAGAATGCCACACGCTGCCCTTTGAAGCTTACCATTGCCCCAAAAGATGGATTTAAGTATCTATAATTTTTCATTTTCACTTCGCCCCGATTGCTGAAATGCTCGGTTGGAAGGAATGTCGTCAGGGTTCGACTTCTCATTGTATCGCCTGTAGCATCATTAACCGCCTTTTTTTCGCCTGTCCGAGCCAGCTCCGACCATCTCATTGGGTGAGATGGATCTACCTCCATTTTTATTAACTGACTTTTGCAAATGGGACTAATCATCCAGTCAAAAGACAACTCCGCAGTATTGTCCCTTTCAAGATGTTCTTATTTTGACAACTAGAATTTTTGGAATTTTGCAATAGCCATAATGTTGGAAGTGAATTCATCATGTTATCAGCTCGTTAATTTTTTATTTTGTAAAAGGAGATCTCTTTAAATATAGTATGAGTGTAAGGAGTGTAAAGGGAAAGAAAAGCTGCTGTAGAAATAAAATCAATATGCTAATTTGAATAGTTGTATTTTATGAAGTTGTCAACACGTATAATCAACACCGGGTAAGTCACTTTTTTTTTATTTTATTTTTTGCTTTTAGATTTTTAAACATGAAGGGCATCCAGGGCTGTCGTAGGCCTGGCATTTTTGCGGTAAATTTTCTTCACTTTGTTGCTTCCACTTACGTTCGGCCTTAAAACTATTTGTTTTGATTTTTTTGGGAATATTTTCCCATCAATCTTTAACTTTTCTTTTTTTTAAGCCAGACAAAATTAAATGAACTAAATGCATCACAAAATGATGCGTGTCACACCACAACTAGACATGCTGCGGTCGATGAAGCGTTTAAGGATATATCACACGGCTCAGATTTTTGTTATTGAATCATTTCACATGAACTGGATTTATTTTTCAACTTGCCCCCACACGACAAATTACATGAAATTTTTTAAAAGTGTGAAGTGCATACATACATTTGAAACAAAGCTATGCAAATTTTCAGCATCCAAGATCCAAATCCTGAAAATCTAGGACCATGCTATATGATTAAATTGTACTTGTTATGTGCCATTTAAAGTATGTACATGCAAGAAACTTAGCGAGCTTTAATAATTTTTTAGGACACAAAGAAAAACGTAGATATATTCAAAATATAATTTTATACTGTAAGTTAAACACATATTTTCTCCTAACTTTAATAAAAACTCCCACTGAAACAAGAGTTGTTCCAAAATCTTATAAGCTGCTCCAGAATTTAAATTATCCAAGAAATATGGGCTTCAAAAAGAAGTTATAGCTTGTGCTATTACTCAACCTTTGCTTTTCGCTTTTTCATTCATTCATGTACACCATAAGAATTTAGTCCAATTAATCTTAATCAGACTAAATTCACTTTAATTAGTTTAACTTAAACTGAATTGATCTGAACTACATTAATTTTTTCTTGGCAAATAATCAAGTTAGAACCAACATCAATTCTTGTCTGCAATGTAAATTAATCAGATTGAAATTTGAACATAATTTTAGTCTCATTACTTTAGTTGCTCCAGTACTCATAACAGCCCAACATTGGTCAGGGGTGATTGTAAGTTCATGGAAAAATACCTGAAAGTTTTAAAGAGAAAATGTTTGTGTGTGGGGAGGGGGGGGGGGGGTTAAACCAAGGTCCCTATTACTTAAGCACACCTAACTTTATAATTATACACAGATCGTAATTAATTTCCTTTCATAAACACACTTAAATTAGAGCTTCAAATTTCAACTTTTTGACATTTTGATTTTCATAAAAGACATAATTTCATTCAAGAATTTTGAATTTATGATCTTTTATAACAAATAAAAAAATATTTCATTTATTTGTCCCCTAACTAAGGGTAACAAGCATCAAAAAGGGGAAAAATTCAATTTTCATATTGGATGCAAATCGATTGCATTTTTTAAAATGAAGGCATGAAAATAAAAAAAGATGCAAATGAAATAATTTATTAGAGGAAAAAAATAGAATGGCATCTGAACATTTCTATTTGATGAAATATTATTAATGATTATCAGAAAAATCATCGAAACTTCGAAAAAGCAAAAAAATTCGAGGTGGGAAGATAAAAGCATAATTAAAAATATCTTATTTCCGGTATTTTAGAACATGAAAATACCAGAATCAATCATGAAAATACCGGAAATCCAGTAAAATACCGGAAAACAATCACCTCTGATTTGTATGAGTTAATGTTGATATGCAGAGACAACTGGCACACATGCAATCATTTTATTTATTTATTTTATTATTATTTTTTTTTTGAGGAGAGAGAGGTAACAAAGACTTTGATGGAAATACTGACTGCTGATGTTTAGTGGTATTACTGTTGTTGATATTAGTCTATTACTAAGACTTAACTAATAATTGAAAAGCTTATACTTTCTTATTCTAAATTTTAGATGGCTAACAGTTTGGACTGGATGAGGTAAAATAAAAATTCATGAGAATTCTATGGAAGAAACTCACTTTTTGCCCAAAGCTTTATACAACGTAGTGCTAGTCGAAAGCTTTCACGATTTGGTACCAGATGGAGTATTTCATCAGTAACACGGCAACCTAAAAACAATTCAAAGAAATATAAAAAAGAATTTACATTGGTATTAAACATCTGATTTCTTGAGAAAGGTCCCTTTTACAAATTAGCCATCATTTAAATTTTCTGACATCTTACTTATAATTCAAAATATCAAAATAAAGTTTATAAAAAAAGCAATTTTGAAGACATTCTTTATTAAAAGAGAAAAAAACAAGCCTTTATAATTAGGCAGAGATGCCCACCTCTCAATATCAATTTGAACAGTGACCTTTCCAATTTTCAATAACCTTGAAAGTATTTTAAATAGTTTTTATCTTAATTACACAGTATGTCGGAAGAGAAATGTCAGTGAGTCACTTGTAAGATATCTATTGATCCGGGGGATTTTAATGCACATCAAAATTTCAAAATATGCTTCCTTTAATTAATATATCGTTATCAGAAAGATTTCTGCCCCAAAAATACATTTCAAGATTGTGATGAATTATCTGCAGGTTTAAAAAGTGTACATGCTGCTCCAATTCACACACTCACTGGATGCAAAAGGATAAAAATCATAAAAATTCATGCTATTTTTTAGCAAAGCTTGATACTCATGTGTTTCTAAACAAATACAATTGCAGTCATGTGTTGTATAAAATTGAAAATTTATGTTAAAATACTTAAAATTGCTATTAAAATTGCCATTTTTGGCAGCTATCACAAACTGAGGTTTTTTTTTTTTTTTTAAATCCCAATGCAAAAAAGGAAAGGGTATAAGTTTGACATCTCTGTATCTACCTGCAGCACTGTAGTTCCTAAACTAGTGTTCACTCTAGAGGAAAAAAAGGGCAGGGTGCTGGTGTCTGAAAGGGGCACTATTTATTGCGAAAGGGGCACTACTTCAACGCGGTGTTGCCCCCTCCCAGAGCTGGGGCACACCCCTTCAAATATTGTTGAACTCCCCTCCCCTCTAGGAATATGTACCTGTGCCCCCCCCCCCCAAAAAAAATTGGATAAATAGCCCTTTAGCTGCAAGATCAGATTCTTTGAGCCATATTTACTGCAATTAAAAATATTCTGATAAGAAATTTAAAATGCATGTGGCAAAAGTATAGGAAATTTAGGGAACAAATGCATAGATCAACATATTGAGGGATAATTTAAAGTTCGCAAGATAAACCTCTCATTATTTCTTAAAAACTATTTCTTATAATAATATGAATTATGCCATTAAGTATTTTAGACGATAAAGAAAATGATGAATATTAATTAAATATTTCAAAAATAATAACATTTAAAACAAACATTAACCCATTAATGCCTGACATTTTTTTTTCCAAAGATATTTTGTATACTGGTTACAAACAGTGTCTAATGGACGGGAAAAATAATAAAAAAAATATTATGTAAAAAATTAATTTTTTAATGAGGAAAGAAAAATCGTCCCTTAAAAGTTACGATAGACCCCAGAGGGTAGAAACTTTTTTTACTCAAATTTTTTTCTGCCTACGATATAATATTCAAAAAGACCTTTTATAAGAAGAAATAAAACCAGCAATTCACATAAACTGGGAAGCTGGGAATAACTTTGAAAACTTAGCTTTTTTCCTTGAGATTGTGAACGATGTCATTTTTGATAAAGATCATTTTGAAACTGCTACATAACGCATTTTATAATGGTTATGTGCTGCAATCTGTTAATAACGAATTGAAACAATACCAAGGTACTAATTGAACACCATTATTTGGTTGAAATGCTCATTTTGGGGAAATTCAGACCCCTTTTTGGACCGTCCCTAAAAAGGGACGCTAGGCATTAATGGGTTAACTTGAAATATTATATGCTCATTTGTTTAATTTTAATATTTTTGAAAAAAATCAGTGATAACCAATAAGCAAATAATGACTATCTAACTTGAAATAATTCATAGACAAGTTTTGGAACAAGATAATAATTAAAATGAGAAATAAACAACCTAATTAAATGTAGCACATATTGGAATAACTTCTAATTGTTAAGAAATTTCAAACATTTACAAGATGCAAAGTATTGAAATCTCAAACACTAGAAGTAATTATTTGCGAAACACGTCTTTAATGTTGTCATGTTTCAAAAAATTTATTTTATGATTTTTTGAAAATAAAACATAAAATAACCTTATCTTGAGTAGCACATGTAAAAAAAACTTCCGATAATCAAATACATTAAAGAATTTAAAAGATGCAAAAGGATTGAAATTTCAAACCCGAGAGGCAATTTTCCGCGAAATAGAGTTCATTGTTGACATGGTTTAAAAAATAAAGTAATTTATTAAAATAAAACACAAATCAAGCTAATATGAAGTAACAAGTGTCTAAAAACCTTCTGATTGTTAAAAATATTAAAATATTTACAAGATGCAAAAGGATTGAAATCTCAAACACTGCAGGCATTTTTTTTTTTTGCAACGCACGTGTATTAAGCATATCGAAACATGTAAAAAAAATAGAAAATTGTATTGCTGGACAGTTAAAAAAGAAAATCACAATTCAATGAATACCTATGGACATCAAGAACTATATTAACTTTCAAAATTTTTTTAAGCACTTGAAAATGAATTTTTTTTTACCAAGTCCAGGAAAATGGCTGATTGACAGGCACTCCTTTTTTTTTTAATTTAAAGTTTAACCATTTCAAGATCGAATCTGCTAATTTTATTATTTATTTTATTCAGAATAAAAAAGTATCATCTTTTTTTTTCACATGTTCCAAAAGACAAGCATTTACTTGTTATGCAGCAGATAATGGCTCTGAGTTTTAAGACTTCGGTTATGACTCATGATGTTCAAACTTTTTTCAATTAATAGTACTAAAAAGGAAGGATTAATATTCAAATAACAAAGCTTGCCTTTGCTTGTTGAATCTTAATTCTATCTTAATTCTTTTCTTGCTCTTTGAATTTCCTTTTTGCAGAAGGCATCTACATACAAGATCGCATACTTTTCGGCGCACGTGTCGGTCGCCATTTTTTTTATGTAAGTCATGGATAATGGGAGTTTTCTGGGAAATAAGTACTCCTTTTATACTTTTCTTGGAACAGACACCCCTGCCCTACAGGTAAAAATACTAGGAAGTATTCACCACCTTCCCTCTCTGAGAGTAAATTCTCAGAAGATCAAGAATAGGGCTTAAATGGGGAGGAATGAAACAATGATTTCTTTGACTCCCCTTGCCCCTCAGGGATGACAGGACCTTTTTCTACATTGGAAAGAAAAGGGAAAACATGCTCTTTTACTGATAACACTTTCAATTCTTGGAATCTTATTCATTCTCTTTGTCTGGGGATCTGATTGCCTTTTCTTCATGAGCCATTTTCAGGTGCAGTTCTGAGGACAAAGAATGCATGCACGTTTTTTCAACGATCTATGTGGTCAAAAGAAATTGCCTGGATATCGCGATCGGCTATACGATGCTTAAGACATCTTGTTTTATATACTGGGCGCAATTTTGCTATTTTTGAAAGGGCAGGGCGCAGTTTGAGGATTAAAACTAGGGCAGGGCGCATTTTGCCGATCTGAAAAAGGGCAGGGCGCTGCGCCCTTCAAAAACGGCCTAGCGGGAACACTACCTAAACAGATGAACCAATTTTGAAAATTCCTTTTATGCTCGAAAACCAACTTTATCAAGAATGTTATTGGCTAGGTCTCCCCTTCGTAAGCAAGACCCAATTCAGAATTTTTGTCTTACTACCTATTTTTGTGAAAGTCCCAGTCATTACAGACAATTTATGAGTGTATCACTGTTGAATATTATTTAAAGTTAAGAATAAGGTCGAAACTAAAAACCTGTTGGAAGCTTTGAAATTTCTTTTTTTTTAATCAAGATATCAGGAAAAAAGATAAAAATCAGGAATATCAAAAAAAAATTACAAAGTCTGTTTAAAGTATAAAACAATGTGAAAATTTCGGTGAAAACTTGAAAAAATAAGAAACAGATATATTTGCAGATTTATTTACACAGCTTAGGTTCAGCTGATGATCAGCAAAAAACTGACATCCCTGTAGACTATATATGGCAGGCTCAGGCAGGTTGATGATGAATCATTCTACTTTTGTAACCAAAAAAGAAGGATTGAAAGAACAAACAAGAAAACTTAAAAAGCAAGACGAATAGACAAAAGAATTATGCTTGAGCTGACTTTCAACAGATATTTTAAAAAAAGCAAATGACTTCAATGTAATTTCAAGGGTTTTTTTTTTTTTTGTTACTTTTACATTGATTACTAATGAAGCAATTTGATTTGAAGTTTCCATAAAATGGATTATAATTTGTGTTATCCATAGTTTAAGACAAAATTTTAAACAAACTATGAAAAAAAGGTAGTAGTTGGAGTCTCTGAATTAGGGACATAAGTATTTGTAAAGAGCAACTGTAAAATTTCTAATTTCATACAATTGGATATTATACCAATTGCTTACCGTTTAGGCTTCGTACACATTTTGGATCCAAATTTTTTAAGAGAGAAACATCTCTTAAATCTTGGTTCTCTGGAATGTCTTTCAAAGCTAGTCTGGCAAATAACATGTCAAGCTGGCATGGGAAAAAAAGATATAAATATTTAATCATAATAAATTTGATAAATACAAGTTTCACAAGCTTTTTTTTATGGCATAATTAAATAATGTGATTCCCATTGATCATTACTTTTAGAAAAATGTAAGGTTTTCAGAGAAATTACGCCACAGCGAAATAAATGGAACTGTGTTAAACTACTTTATAAAATTTTGTAATAGTTGCTATGTATGACCATGGCATAAAACAAATGTTCTAATGTATCCATGCAATATATCGACTTGGCTAAAACACTCGATATATTTTACTATACAGATTCGGTGACCTGGTCTCCAAAAAAAATAATAATTAAACTTTTAACTACAGGTCAAACAAACATTTTAAAAGATATATATTTTGAAGGCAGGGACTTGAGAGTACCCAAACAGCTGTGTTTTCCGATTAAAAACTTGTTCTTTTACATTACTAGTTATTTTTATACTACTTTTAGCACATCTATGTTAACTGTAGAAAAAAAGGTGTTTAGTCAAATAACTCCCATGCTGAATAAAGCATTATTGTCAAACTTTGTTAATTCGAGCATGCTTAAAAAAAAATGCTAAGATGAACTACATTTCTTATCCCCATCCTGTTCTTATTTGTGTATTGTTGTCTGAATAAAATGAACTATTGTTAAGTTGAACAGATTTTAAAGGTCTCTTGGAGTTGGTTTTAACAAGGTTCGGCTGTATTTAAGCAGCAATAATACAGAACATGAATAATTGCAAAAACACATTAGAAATACAAAATAGCAGTACGTTACCACAACAAATAGTTGAAAATAGTCTAAAGGAGGCAGTGTTTAAAAATACTTCTAAATAGTTTTTAGAAATAAATAATGCAATGATTTTATATTTCATTTAGAAACGAATTTTATTTTTTGCATACACTGCAAAGTAGTCAATAAAAAGCATGTTCCCCTTTTTTAGAGCTGAGTATTTAATATGAATAGTTCACACAGACACACATTCAACAGAAATCAGTCCAAGATTTGTTTATTTTCAAGCTCTGGACATCCCTTCATGCCAGTACATGCTTAGACCAGACTCTTATAAACCGCTTGTTGTCATAGCTAACCGCATGGGAGAAATTTTAGTTGTATTACCTATGATTGTCTGAAAGAAAGGTGCATGAGGAATTGATTGCCATTTGAGCGACTCATAGCTAATTTCAAGGAACAGAATTTGATTGAAAAACACATTTTTATATTTTATGTCCTTTAAGAACATAAAAATGAAACAAAAATTAGTATTTTAGAGAGTGCCCAAGCACCTCTTGGTTTGTTTGGCTGGACAATGCATCACTGTTAAAAGGTAGGCTACAAACATTTTTTTACTTAAAAAAATGCTCCAAGCAAATGTTCAATAAATTCATTGCTGTCTTAAATAATAAAAAAATTCCCTTTTTAACGCTCAGAAACATGCTGAAAACTTTTTGCTCTTTCAATTTTAGATATTCCAAATATAATTTTTTTTTTTTTTTTTTTTTTTTTTTTACGAAACCCACAGGAATGACAGGATTGAATTTTGTTCTGTTAACAGGGTTGCAAGCAGTTTCTCAGTTCAGTTGGGAATAATGACTTTAAATGTAAAAAGTTTTGAACATATAAAGTAGAAATAAATTTTTCTCAATGTGAAATAATGAAACAGTATATCTAGAAACTTTTCTTATGTGCAGAATTATTTTACATGTCCTAAGAACAGTTGACAGCCATGCATTATTTCTTACAGCTGCTTTCATTTGATCAATTGAATTAAACAACATTATTTCAAAAAGATAAGCAAGTTTCTATCAATCTTCAATATACTCACCTCAATTCCATCAAATGTCATCTTTATAACAGGAACATATGCTTCTTCAACAGTCTAAAATTCAAATAGATAGCATTTATATCTAATAAAGCACACCATAATGCATTACGAATTGTGTTAAACATTTACTGAATTAATTAAAATAAAATGAAATTTATTTTTAAAAATTTAAATATTAAGTCTTAAGTTTGACAAAAGATCATTAAAAAAATTAGAATATGTGAATTGAAAAATAAATGGGAAAAGAAAATTAACGCTTATTCAAAGTTAGAAACAATTTGAAGTAGAAAATCTCAAAAATTAAAACACTCAAGTTTTGATACAAAACATTTTGCTAGAAAATATTTCATTTATATATTACACTATTTTCAACAAAAAAGTTCTAATATATTTGTTAAATTTACAAAATTTAAATATTTATTACATTAGCAGGTATATATTAGTATTTCTAAAATTATTAGGCAATGAGAAATTCTATGAATAATGCAAAAAAAGTGGTAAGTGATAGTTAAAATTTTGCAACTGGTAACTTTCCAAACTTACCCGCAGATCTTTGACTTCTGGTTGTTCTCTTAATAATTCAACGAAAGAAGAAAAAAAATCTGTCCTCTCAACATGTCTTGGTGCCACACAGAGTGTATCAATATCAGCACCTAAGCAAATTTTAATTGTTAAAATAAATATTTGATCAAAACAGTGTAAAAAACATACATGTGATTAGAAAAAAAACTTGCCTTTCGTATGTACGCCCAATCTGTATGAGCCAAATGTGTAAATTTTTCCACCAACATTTTTAGCAACATTTGGAGGCATGTTCTAAAAATAAATTTAGAATTATAAATTTGCTTCAGATTCATTAAAAGACAAAATACAGAGAATAAAAGGTTAAATTACCTTTTTTAAGCTAATATCTTTGATCCATATCTTAACAAGTTCATTGATTTTGCTAAGTACTTCCATCCTACAATAGAGAAAATGCTTAGATTATGTAATCAATTACTTCAAAAACTAAACATATTTGTTCGAAAATTAAAGTATGAACAGACAATTTACAAGTTCTACAAGAACTATAATTGAACTTTAAACTTAAAAAAACAATGCACATTAAAAATTTCCTTAAGTTCTGTCAAATATAGCACACCCCTCGTCATATCATTCATTAGGATAATTTGTAAACCACCTTCTTAAGTCTCACAAAAGATTAAAGACAGTACATCTTGCTTCAAATTTGAGACCACGTAAGGAGGCATAAAACTTCATACAAAATTACAGTTTTTACATACAAATTACAAACTTACATTTCACACAAAATTACTATTCTTTCTTTCCAGCCAACAAATATAACAAGTTTTATCAGAATTTAAGCTATAATTGTTTGTATGAATTTTTATTATTAATTGTTGGTATTCTTTCCTACCTAGACGAAGTAAGAATCCAAATTAAATAATTCACTTAACTGATGGAATGCTTAACAGAAGTAGAAATTTAGTGAAATAAGTCACTCTGATGAACCAGTAACTCAAAAATTCCAGTGCGTACACACATTAAGTTATCCATTCTTGCGTCCTGATTTCAAATAAAAATAATGAAAACTTAGAGAGGGGGGGATATATGTACAGTAGACTCTCCATATCTCGACCTCGCTTAACTCGAATTTCCACTTATGTTGAAGTTTTTGGATGCTCAAATTGAGGTAATGTTGTTTAACCCTCCCGCAGTTGGGTAGTTCCAGAATTACATGTTAAACGGATGTGATAAGACGTCGAGAACTCTCAATCAGTTAATGGAATTTTTTTCCATAACTCGAAGTCACTTTGCTTATCTTGAAGTTTCAGACAGCCTTTCTAAAATATTGTCATAATTTTTGCTCATTCCATTTTTAGAAGCAAAACTAACCATTTGACCTTCAAATATCCAATAGTATTTTTATTGCAATTTTTACCATTTGCCCTTTTAATGGGGAAGATATTTTTATTGAGTATATTTTATTTAATTGACATCAAACATTTTAATTGATAGTCAAACAGTCAACTCCAGACAAGAGAAAAGACTGAACTGCGCTTGTTATAAACATTTTATGAGCAGTTATTTCATGATAAATCCTTTTCAGTGGCTCTATTAGAACTTAGTATAAAAGGGGAGATAAAAATAGAGTTTGAAGAAGGATTGGAAATACAAAGCATTCTCATGACTTATTCTTCCCCGGGTTAATAATTAGAAATTGTCTTCATGTACTGTCTTATTGATCCCCTGGCAGAAGGCTAAACCTGGAAAATTCCTCACTTGAAGAAGTTTGACTGATAGCAGAGCTATTGAACGCTCAACTGTTAGTAAAACGTGCAAAGAAAGAGCAATTTGCAATGACGATGACGATGTTGTGTCTATTGTGCTAAATATTGCCGAAGGTCCGAAGGACCGCAGCCACCAGTTTCGGTGCCTCGAAGCTGTAAAGGGTCTCCCTGCAGCAGATCTCTATCTGGTAGCAAGCCGAGATTCAAAACAGATGCAGTAATGTTTGGGCATTCAAAAATGGGTCTTGGTGTGAGTTGGGTCTCTGGGCTGTTCTTGCAGTAAGAATAAGTCCTTGTCCCGTCAGGAAATATCTTCATTCCCTTGTAATGCTCCGTTCAGAGTCGGGCGAGTGCGGCTGTGATGTCTCTAGGAAAGTCGAAGTCCGTTATCCAAGCTTTCTTTAAGGGCTGGTTTAGTAGTCAGCTGGCCACAGCATTTGCATCTGCAAGTGTGATGGTGGAAAGAGGTTGGTCAAGACGACTTGCCTCTTTGGCCAGGGCGTACACACACTCATTCGTCCCTTCAATGCCTACATGTGCGGGTATCCACTGCAACACACAAGATTTCCCTTTGCCATGCATCCGATTGAAATTTGTAATGATGTTTTTTGATGACTTTCTTATTTTATAAAAAGAGAAGATTTCTGGTTCTCTAATATTCACTATGAGTCTTATAATAGAAATAATTTTAAATTTTCGGTATGAACACATGAGGTGTACACAACAATTGAGTGATTAAAGTTTATTTTTTAAGTATTATCTTAGAAAAATTTACCTATGAGACAGTTCTTCATCAGATTCGAAAAGATTATACTGATGCAGAACATCTTCAAGTTCTTTAGATTTCCGAATATCTTCTTCCCTAGGCATTGCTGTACTAATTGGAGAAGTAACCCCTAGCATTTTTGTAGCAGTAGCTGGAGCACCTTGATTAGTATTATTAACAACAGTTCCACCCATCTTTACACTTGGGAAAAAAGCGCTGCAAAAAATCAAAGAATATTATTATATAATAATTAAGAGAAAAAAATATATCTTTTTTTCATTTTTGGATTTCAAATAGACTATTAGTGTCCGGCTTTATTTACTTGAGAAAATAACTTCCAACTTCCAAAATGATTGAAATATATACACTATTTGCAGAAACACAAACACTTACTGAAGTTTAAAATAATAATAATGCATAGCAGCACAAAATAAATTAAAGTAATATCGGAAAAAATTAGATACAATTTCCATAATTGAAATGGTTTTCGAACACAAAATTTAAACTTTAAGCACAATGAGTAATTATCAAAGGATGTATACAATATTGAAATGTTTCTAACACATACGTTTTACTTATCAGAGCAAAAAATGAAAAAATTTTCAATTAGAACATTTTTTTTCTTTTTAACTATCTTCAATGCATTTTTTAAAGAAATGAGGAAATTATCAGCAAGAGAAATTTTTTATACACGAAACACATGCTTAATTCATTAGCAATTCCGGTTCAATGCAGTAGTACTTCAGTCTTTGTATTTATTCTATTACGGGATAGTTTTAAAAATTGCAAAATACAGTAGCGAAAAACTGAAGTATTAGGACTAGTTTTAATAAAAATTAATTATTTAATTAATTATTTATTAATTATTATTTAATTATTTATTTATTAATAAAAATTAATTATTTATTAATAAATTTTAATTATTTATTAATAAATTTTAATTATTTTTATTTAAATTTTAATTGCAACAATACGATACGTTTTAAAAAGATTAAAAAAAAGTGGAGAAAAAATTATATTTATAGTGATAACCTAAGAGATTTGGCTAGAAGAAGGATGTCTTCTTACCAAATTGGTTTTGAACTGTTTCAAAAAGTAGGAAACAGTTCTTGATTTTTATGATATTGATGACGAAAAGTAGAAGAAATTCTTTCCCGACTGGAAAACGTTCTAATGAGAGTAAAAAAAAAAAACTGGCGAACCCCATTTCCAACCGCAGGCCAGCACAAAATCAGTAAATTTCAATATTTTTGAAACAGAATGTCATCATCTTTGCTATTCTTTGAGCAGCTTTGGTGAGTTATCAAGATTTCTAAATTGGAACAGTTGGGGCAGATTTTCCAAATCTGCTAATGCAGAGATTGGGAAAATTCTTTGTTAGCAGCTGGTGGCAAGCAGACAAACCACCTTAAAATAGGTGCAATAATTTAAGGGAATTTATATGAAATCAACAAATATATATTTTGGACAACTGTTGTAACACTGAGTACATACATGATAACATAAAAAGGGAGGAAAATTAAATTTAGAAAAAAAAAGTTTGTCAGCATTTCTCGTTAATATTACTTTTTAAACAGCTTATCTTAAAGAAAAAAACAATTGTCAACAGCTGTTTTAAGTGCTAGAACCTGAGAAACTCGTGTTTTCATTACTCTAATATTAATTAAAAAATTAGGGAGATATTTTTATAATCAATCAGTTTCATCATCCTCAAAGTGTTTGCACTGTCAATCTTGATATATCAGTGCGGTGCTGACGTCAGTGCAGTGAGTGTCCATTGAACGTTTTTGTGCATTGTCTAACCGACAAGCTATAAGAACACAATTGGTCCTTGTTCTGTCACCCCCCCCCCCCACATGAACCTACATTGTTGTTTATTTAGACGTACTGTTAACCGTTAGGAACCGGGCGGTACACATGTTGTACCATAAGTCTCATCTAGTTCACAGGACGGGGTTGATAATTTTCACTCGAATCCTTTGGAGCCAGGGATTTTTTTTCAAGGTTTCATACGTCTGGTACGAGTTTATACCTTCTCTTTTCAATGGAAAAGAAATGTGTGGTTAAACTGTCGCACTATCTGGGTCGAAGGAAAAATTTATATGAACAGCCCGGTTCTAAAAGGTTAAATTGGACTATTACAGACATGCAATGAAATTCAGGTCTCAAAACAAGTACTGTGCTAAATGTAAATAGACTTACTAAGTTAAAGTGCAAAATATAGAAAGAATATTCTTAATAGATAATTTCCTCATCATATATAAATTCATTTAAGTATTTCGGCAGACAGAATAATATATTTACCTTTATCAAGCAATGGGAGCAAAAGAAATAACTTTTTTTTCATCAATGTACTACTACTTAACCCAAATACATACATATACGAAATATCCTTTGAAAACGCGACACCATGCTGAAAAAGTAATGCGACGTAAGAAAAGTAAATAAAATTTCATTAACTCTCTTACGATTATCCTTTCATTTAAGTAAAGCAAAAAATAGAAAAGAAAAAGAAAGAAAAACTAAACATTTCAACCATCATAAATTTCATTACATCGTGTCACTAGGAGGAAACGAAAAAAATGTAAACAAACAACGAACTTCCAAGTTTTAAAACAATTCATGCATGAAATACAATAAGAGTACAGACGTAAGTTTTTAATTTTCAGTTTTTATTGACTGTTAAGCGGAGAAAAGCGAAGTTACACCAAGTGAATAGTATAAGCACTAATAGTTTAATTATGGTAACTTACCTAGACATCTCTATGCAAAATAAAAAAAGTATTTAATAAATAATCATATTTAACTGTACAAAAATTATATAAAACAGTTTTGACATTGATTTTTTATCCCGTTTACTAACACACAACGCCAGCAATTGTGCATCAGTCTCATTTTGGTTAGAAAAGTCAAGAAAAATTCACGGAGAAAATTTTAATACATAACAATGAAATGAACATGGCGGTTGAGAAGAATGTTTTTTGAGTTGTAGCCAGTGTTGATGCCATTTCGTTATGTTTAACTTCTCGCAGTTCAATGAACCGTTTTTGTAATAATAATGAGGCAAAATAAAAGACCCATAACTTTGCATTTCATGAAAAAAACCTTGTGATCAATTTATTTCGTCACTATTCTAAAGGATTGCAAATTTACAAAAACTACGGATTTTACAAAACTACCAAGGGCAGTAGCAGCTGACGTCATCCTGGTAGACAAACAAACACCACGTGCTGATGACAACTAAACATACTCGAAACGTCGTCTGCTTTTCTTACCGATGATTTGCTCTGTAATCTTTTTTCTTGTAAATTTGACTGTTATTTTGGCCCGTTCTTTTTCAGTTTTGGCTTGTTTTGTTTGTATTTCATACTGATGTTTCATTTTCAACGCATCAATCATTTAAAAAAAGTATTATTTACTAAACTCTCCGTGTTTTTAACCACGAGTAGAATAACAACAAACTGTCTGCTAATATGCTTGTTTTGATAGGATTTGATTGTTCTTAATGCATTAAATATTCATAAACTGTGGATCTATCGATCCTTCTTTTATTTTTTGTATTTGTACGGCAAGTTAGACGCGCATCAGTTTAAAATTCATTTTTACTTAATAAATACGGATCCTAATTGTTAATGATCTTGATTTTATCAATGTATCTTCTTTTTGCTTCGTTATGAAGGCTTTCACAAGACTCTCAATACAATGTACACTTAAAAAAAGGCTAAAAAAAACAACTGCGCACTCGCAATACCATGCTACACATACGGTAAACATGGAGTTGCTTGTCACCAGGAACGGTTGCCAGGCTCTGTTGCTATGCAAAAAGCACGCGGCTGCTACTGCCCTATTAGACTTTATTAGATCGAATTAAGTGCCCCTATAGATACGAGCCGGGCGCCATCAAGATTAAGTATGCACACATTTGGGAATCTCCAAGCTCTGTGATTTGTGTGTTTGAAGGGTTGTCTTTTCTGGCCAGTAATCGCGTTTTGGTAATTTTATCACTGTGAGCCATATTAGCGGCACGTGATTTGGCAAGCTTAGCAATGCTGCCCAAAACTTTTTTCTGGTAACCCTTACTCGCAAACAATGGAAAAAAAATAAATAAAAGAAAATGTTGAAGTAAAAGTTAAGGAATTGGATCCAAAAGTGGTGAAACTTACATCTTTGATGCGCCGGCCTGATCTATATAGCGGCTCTAGATCGAATGAAAGAAAGCCTTGGAAAACTTGGCAAAGAAATAAAAAGAGATTCTGTGTGATTGCATTTTCTCTGACGTTAAGTTAGATACGTGTTGATTTTCTTCATCCGCATTTTATATGAACCAGAATATTTTCGACAATACTTTAAAAAATGTATTGCAGTTGGGGCCTCATCTTTGACTACTCTTCTTAAATCAACGCAAAGGAGTTGTCGCCATTCCAACAGGTTTATTAAACAACTTAAAAGATTTAATGAGGCAATCAAGAAAATAATAATAAGTAGCAATATAAAATAATAAAGTCTTGCTGCGATTCCTTCCTCAATGTTGGAATTTCTTGTCTGACTTGGAAAGGATGGTTGACTACGTTGTATAACACTCCTGCCTGACTCATCGCTCAGTGCAGTCGAGTCCATCCATAGAAGGAAGAAGATACTCTGAAACTCAGCTATTCCGATTCTGACGTTTTTTATATTTTCTTTTTAATGGATGAATGTCAATATTTGTGACTCATACTGTTAAAGGAGAAATTTACAAACAAACTGCAATATGATGTTTAAGACTGCTCAATAACACAAGTACTTTTAATTGCGGAAGGAAAAGAAAATTGGTTGTTTGATGACCATGATCCTTATGTATTCTCAAGAGCGAACGAAGAAAAATATATCTGATCGTTTATTCACGTAGCTGAATTTTAATCATCTATGGCTAATGGCGCAGATGAATCCCCTGCTTCTGTTGCAGTAAGTTTGACAATCTAATTTATAAACGTTTTAATAGGAAATTTTTTATTCAATGATTTTTTTATCGATCATTTGATTTTAATGTAACCGCTTGTCAAAATAAATTGATTTCACATGTGTCCTATTTCAGGATTTATATCTTTTTTTTTTTTCAATTCTAGTTGGTAATTCTTTTCTTTTTTTTTAAATGAAATATTAGAGACCTGACAGCCCTTGTGAGAAATCAAAGCATTTTGAAATAGGAGCTATGAGGAAATATTAGCCATAGCAATCTTATCATGTTCGGGCTTGCCAGATCATTTATTGTGTTGCAAAGAGCCCTCGTGTTCTTTAACAAAAAATGTTGTGATGTCTTTAATCCCTAACAGGGGAGGTGAAAAAGTAGGACCTAACAGAGGACGTGCGGTCTCAGAGACCGCGCTACTTTCAGATTTTTTAAAAATCGTGTAATAAAGATACGATCATGCAATTTCTCAGAGATATTCTTTGAACTTTTATTTGCACGGAAAAAAAAATTTTTTTGAGTTTAAATTGAAACAGACCTTTTTCGAGAAATTTTCGCGAGGGCTCTAAGATTTTTCGAGAAAAAGCATATGTTGCGGTAAACATTTTACTAAGGATAATAAAAACCATCATGTTATTCATTAATGATTTTATTTTAGTTATTTAATACTTACAGAGTATTTTAATACCAGAAAATTGAATATAACACAATACTGAAATTTTTTGACAACACCTTAACTATTAGCATATCTCGTCCTATTTTCGGTAATAATCGAGTCCTCATCATCCCTAAAACACTCATATGACGAAGTTTTTGCAAACATTCTAAACAATTCTCAACTTTATCTACAGTATTTTGCATCTCTCGCGCATAATGCGAATCAGATTGATAATCGCATCTCCGCAAACCTAATGTTAGAACTACGCGTCATTACTGTCGAAAATTGTAACGCTGAAGGGGAGGTGCGGTCTCACAGACCGCTACTGAAGAAAACTATTAAATTTCTACCAAATCCACATGCCAAAGGATGTTGATGAGACAGGGTGATGTTCAGGGTCTCAAAACAAGAAGCTACTGGGAAAAACAGGTCATTTGGACTCAAAATGTATAAAGGGTGAATGGTTTAAATACGTGTGCGGTCTGTGAGACCGCACCTCCCCTGTTACAGGTTAAAATGTTCCGGTTGTGATTTTGGTAATTGTAATTATTTTTGTCCTATGAACGGCCCGAAAGACGTTGCACTGTCTTCCAGACTTTTACAAATCCTTTGAATGAGTTTTAAAAGTTTTTTTTTTAACAAAGTGAAAGTAGTAGAGCTGATTTTAAATGACTGTCACTATGTGTTCTTCATGCAGTAAAAGGACGTTTGATTGGCTTTTTAAGACTTCTACTGGAGATTCTTGTTGAATTGTTAGTTTCCACGGTCAAAACAGGAGCCAGAACTAAACTTTAGGCTTCCTAATGTTCTGATATCATTTCCTTCAATTGTTTCATAAATTATAACACTAAAATATACACAGATCTTGTTTATTTATATACACATATACTGTCCAACCGCGAAAGGCGTGCCTGGCAGTCATGAACGCTTCCATTTGAAAAAGGGGTGATAGGATAAGGAGACGCACTTGCCGGTGCTTTCGCTTTTTACTTCCTGTTGAGTGTTACGTCGCATTTCTCCCCTATTTTGAGGAAATCCAAAGAAACCTCCGGCATGCACAAAATCGAGGAAGGTTTTACGATCAAAGATTAGACAGTACAGACAGAGGCCGGTGTAACGGTACGCGGACTAAGCGGCCGCGTGGGGCCCTGTCGACTCGTGATGCGCCATTGAACCCCGAAATTCTCCTAGAATCTAAAATTCGAATGTGCTGGTTTTAGATATTACTGCAACCTGTAGCTAAACGAACGAGCTTTTTTGCAGCCGGGGACTAATATATACCAATAGGCTAATAAGGTCCAACCTAGGGGCCGCAAATTTGTTTCATAAATATTTTTTGACAATACCTATGTCAAATGCATCAGGTGAAAGATTGTTTTCTGTTTTAAAAAGAGTAAAAAAATATTTACGTAGTAAAATAGGAGAATAGAGGCTTAGCAACTTAGCCACACTGTATATTGAACAGGAACTGTTGAACCGCGTCAACACGGAAAACATAATTAATGATTTTGCTGCAATTAAATCTAGACGAAAATTTATATGAGGTGTGTAAACAAAAAATATTGGTAAACTGTATTGGGTTTTTTTTCTCGTTGGGGGGGGGGATTTTTTCCTTTCCCTTTTTAAGAGTGGGGTGGAGGGGGACACCCAAAACTTTTACCGCTTGAGTACGCACTTCACTTGATCCGCCTCTGCATACAGAGTAGCATCAGTACCTGGGGGTGGATGGATTCAATCGGCCTTGTAGGACACCACTTAAGGGGGAGACACCTAAAATAGATTTATGAAAAACATAAATGCTTCAATTCGAAATTTTTCCTAACTGTTTCTACCATTATATTTAAACTATCAACTTTTTGCAAAAATTGAGCACAAAGCACAATAGTGTGGGGAGTGGCGGTTATATATGTGGCCTAGGGCAGGGGTCCCCAAACTTTTTCAACTCATGGCATCCTTTGAAGAATTAGAATTCTCTCATGTCACCCTTGTCCATCTCTGTAAAACATCTTAAGCTACATTTGATAACCTCAAAAATATTATCAAAGACTGGTTACTCTCATGAAAAAGAAAAATCGACTCACATTTAGGGCAGTTCTGTTCATTTTTCATACTACAGAGTACGAATATGTTCATGTATAAAATATACTTTTAATTTTAATACTGTGCTCTTGCAAGGCTTCCCTAGATAGCGTTTTATACAGGCTGATTCATTTGATTAAAAACATGGGGATAAAAACGATGGTAATTGTCCAGCGACATCTATCAAATTTTATGGTAACTAACAATAAAAGACAAAATTAAAAGTTAATTAGTTGGCGACAATTTTACAATTTGGCATTCAATTTTATTTTAGTATATTTTAACGTTATTTAATAGCTTGTTTTATTTGTTGGTTTATTCTGCATTTTAACGGCTTATTTTAATTAGTTAGGGAATTATTTTTCATTTTACTTGATTCTAATTATTAATTAACTAGTATGAAACGACACTGGCACCGCAGAGCAATAAATGGCGAACCTATTTGCTACGCAAGCCAATACTACCAATGGGTTGCCATAGAACTTTTTAAAATTCAGTCCACAGTTCACCATGATGCAGTTGGTCGTCGCAATATTGTAGTTTTGTTTATTTTTTTCGTACTTGTATTGCTCTTCAGTACCAAGCGATTATATATGCTAATTTCTTTGTTACTAAAAAAGTTAATGTTTTGTTGTCATCGGTTGAACACCATCGTTTCATTACAGTACATTTTATTCTGGGACATCGAAATGAAATGTCTGGACGAATAGACTCGCCATTTATCGCTCTGATGCGTCAACGCTATCAAAATGAACACCTGAACTTTTGCGTAGCAATTAAGATCGTGTGAGCAACAATAATGAAACAAAATAGTAAATAGAACAATATTATTTCATTGCTATATTTTTTATTTATCAGCTGCAAATTTAAGCGTAAATTTTTTCATGCAGAGATGTCAAAATTGAATGCCATTGCTATATGTTGCTAATTCGAAGAAAATAAACAGATGAATGAATGTCCTATGACTGAAGCATGAGTTGTGACCAATTTTAGGGGAATTTATTTCCCCTAAAAAGCAGTACTAATAAGGCCATCAGCATTAATTCACTCTGTACTCCACTTCAGTTAACTATATCAATATTTTTTAACCCTTAAAGATTGGATAAACATCACTTTTTACAGCAGAAACAATATGCTAATAAATGTAAACAAACATTTGGGTGGTGATTGTTCAGCGCTCTCTAGCAGGCAAATCTTCACCATTGATGTTTTGAGTAATGATACAGCCTGTATAAAACGCTATCTAGTGAAGCCTTGGCTCTAGTTAGAAAACATGTTTAAGGGGCCTGACTTGGGGTTTAACCCCTTCCAGGCTCATTTTATTTCGGGATTGCGGATCAAAAGATGTCAATTTTTTAAATGCTTATTTTCATACATACATATCTTTTTAAACATAATAGCATCATTCGCATGCAACATTTCCTACAAATAAATGTAAAAATATCTATTTAACCCTCGTGGGTTCCTTGGGGTCATACACTAGGTGGCCAAAAGTATCCGGACACTTTCAAAAATTTACATTTTTAGATATAACTCGAGAAATAAGTGATCAATTGTTCTTTAACTTTAGTCATACAAAATATATTCTTCACCGAACATTTCCAAGTTGAAATTAAATTACCCTTGCATTTGGGGGACGATAAGAAGGGGGGTCAAAAGAAAAACCGCTTTTTGACCATAACTCTTTGAAAATAACTCGGAATAAGCTATGCATTTCAGTAATTAATTAGCATACTATGTATAATTACTGTACAAATTCAAATGAACGTACCACGTACCACTCTTACTTCCGAAGATATGAAACATTTTTTAAAAAGCGGCAATTTTATTTGAAGGGTTTTTGCTCATAACACGCAGAGTTTTTGATCAAACCTTATCAAAACTTCAGGAAAGATGACAAAATACAAGAGAAAGAACATACTAAAACGGTTTTTAAAAATATTAAAAATCCGATGAGATATGAACGTTAAAAGGAAATAATTTTGCACGGCGCATGCGCGAAAGACAGAAATTTATAACTACAAAAATATTGTAGCCTGGTGTATACTGCATCTTATAAAAAAAGTTCCAGTTGAATATCGTAAAAATTGAAAAAGATATCAGCGATCTAATGAGCTGTAATTCATTCATTTGCAGTCAATTCATAAATGGAGAGGGGTTGTTCACAAAAATAGTGTGGGGACAATCGAGCATATTTTTCAATGTTAAATTGTATACTGTTTAAAAATTTATATTTGGCATAGAAGTCACATTTCGCCCATTCGGCCAAAAAGACCTTATAAGTAGGTGGCAAAAAGTATCCGGAGACCCCCTGAAACGTTGGTTTTGAACGATGACGAAATAACCTTTATTTTAAAAATAGCTCTTTGTGGGCAGACCCTCACTATGTATGTATTGTCTGCGAATGAATGAAATACAGCTCACTAGATCGCTGATATCTTTTTCAATTTTCATGATATTCAACTGGAACTTTTTTTATAAGATGCAGTATATGAGCAAATATTTAGAAAAGTGCCAATTTGAGTCCCAAGGGAATTTTCACTAGTATTTCAATAACTAGTTAAAAAAATAATTTTCCCCAGAAAGAAGATAAGGTTCTGCTTTCATTTCATCTAATAACATCGGAAAAAAAAAATTTTTTTTCTTCAGAAAATATTATTTTTATATATCAAAAATCAGATCGGTAACGTGTCCCAAGTAGCAAAGCTTAGCATGCAAACAGGTCATGCGCACTTTCTAACTTCCCCAAAAAAACGCACTTGCACAAAAAACGATTCTATTTTTACCCCTTTGTTAATATTTTACTTCATTTTTGTTTTAATCGTTTTCTGATTTTCTAGCCGATGCGAAATAAGAGTGTCCCAAGTTTCGCCGTCAGAGTGGTAACAATAACTTCCGATCTATGTTTAGGCTCCCAAAATCATTTCCTACACCAAAACCACGTGATACTGAGTACCTGGCTGAATGTTTTATCGAATCGTAATTAAAAATTTGCATTTCTGCATCTAAAATTGTAGGTAAGTTTTTTTAAAGTGATTTTATAAAATGTGTGTCATTTGAGTCATCAGATCGGTAACACGCTCTAAAATGCGCAGTTTTTATTATTTTAAAAATTATTTTATATATAAGTATAGTCCTTTATTACAAGTGAAAAAACCACGTGTTTGATTTTGGTTTAGTGTGATCGACTCGGAAATAAAAAAATAACTTTGTCAGTTTGTCAGATCGGTAACAGTCAGAGCGGTAACATTGAAAAACAGCGAATATATTACAGAACTAACTCACACGTTTCAGAATTATAAAAAGCAAAAATAATAGGTTTTAGCCATATATATTGAATATTTTTGTTCTTAAAAAATGAAAAGCAATGAGTTTCAGTACAATTGCTTCATTTGTGGTTTGTATGACCTAACAATAGAAGTTAGTAAAATAAGAAAAATTGACACTGCAGAAATTAAGTTAATTAATTATTATTATTTTATTTATTTATTTTTTTGGTGCTTCAATTTCTCATAACTTCGCTAAATAACTAGATAATAACTAGCATGCTAAACTGAATTTCTGATCAAGAAATTAAATTCCCTGTAACTAATTAAAGAAAAGCAAGCAGCAGTAGAGTTGTGTGTTGCAAAAGTTGAAGTTGTGTGTTGTTTCAAAACAAAACAAATGTTTTATTAGCTTGGATTTGGTAATCTCAAAATTTATTTTATCTAAAAACCTTATCGCTCATTTTTATTTCCAAGAAATGCTTTTTTATAATGAAATTTGATTTTTTAGCCTAATATATATATTTTAATATAATTATCTTAATTCTATGTTAAAAATGCAAGGAAATTATATCATATTTAGAGATGTTAACGAAGACTGAAAGCATAAACTCAAATATGTAGCTCATATTAACATCAGATCTGTAACATTCATCAGATCTGTAACGGCTTAAAAGTGAGTAATCTAATGAGGGGGTAAATAACTTCCTTGACCTCCCCCTTTTATTTTCTTGCATTTAGACCCAATTTAGACTTAAAATTCAATATTAGTTTTTTTCTGCAAAAAATTTTTTTTTTCAGAAAACTCCAACTTCAAATTGGCACTTTTCTAAATATTGGCTCATATACCAGGCTACAATATTTTCGTAGTTATAAATTTCTGTCGTTCGCGCATGCGCCGTGAAATTTTTTTTCCTTTTAACGTTCATATCTCATCGGATTTTTAATATTTTTAAAAACCGTTTTAGTATAATCTTTCTCTTGTATTTTGTCATCTTTCCTGAAGTTTTGATAAGGTTTGATCAAAAACTCTGCGTGTTATGAGCAAAAACCCTTCAAATAAAATTGCCGTTTTTTAAAAAATGTTTCATATCTTCGGAAGTAAGAGTAATGCGTTCATTTGAATTTGTATAGTAATTATACATAGTATGCTAATTAATTACTGAAATGCACAGCTTATTCCGAGCTATTTTCAAAGAGTTATGGTCAAAAAGCGGTTATTCTTTCGACCCCCCTTCTTATCGTCCCCCAAATGCAAGGGTAATTTAATTTCAACTTGGAAATGTTCGGTGAAGCCTATATTTTGTATGACTAAAGTTAAAGAACAATTGATCACTTATTTCTCCAGCTATATGTAAAAATGTAAATTTTTGAAAGTGTCCGGATACTTTTGGCCACCTAGTGTATGTGACCCCAATGCAATTTCTGTTTAATATATTTTGTTAATCAACCGTTTGTTTTTAATGGCATTTTGTGACTTTTATTCTTCTAGTTTTCTATTCAAAATAATGCTATTATTGTGTTTTATTTTTCCCGAATTGCATTTTTTGCACACAAGACCCTTGGGGTCACTTCCCCAGAAGGCCAAAAAAAGAGGACGTTGCAACTTTTGTCCAAGAGAACTGGACAGAAAATGCATTGAAAAATGTCATAAGTGTTTGAAATTCACTTGTAAAAATCATGTTTTCTCAGGTCTGTAACAGATGTAAATAAATCTACAGTTATTGTAAGTTTTGCTCTAAAATTATAATTTTAATTCATAAACTATATTTTACTTTAATTGTATCTTTTTATTTTTTGTTTTTTTAGCATTAAAAAGTGTGTGAACTTAAATAATGCATGTAACATTCAATAATTATAATGAATTAATTAAAGGAAGCATTGGGGTCGTTTATGACCCCAAGGGTCTTGAGTGTAACTGAAATGGGAGGGACCCACGAGGGTTAAATAAATGAGAAATTTCGGGATTATGGATCAAAAATTGTCAATTTTTTTATGCTTATTTTCATACATACATATCTTTTTAAACATAATAGCATCATTCGCATGCAACATTTCCTAAAAATAAATGTAAAAATATCTATTTAAATAAATGAGTAATAAATG
Organism: Uloborus plumipes; assembly: GCA_038373865.1. Lineage (NCBI taxonomy): Eukaryota > Metazoa > Arthropoda > Arachnida > Araneae > Uloboridae > Uloborus > Uloborus plumipes. The sequence continues at coordinate 46,629 of JAXGGA010007069.1, forward strand.
AATATTTACTTGTAAAGTTCGCTTTCTGTATGGCAGAAATCATTATACTTTGGAGTTGGCCTACTCTTATCTTAAATCTACAGCTTAAAACACTGTATAGTTATGTTATCTAGTAGCAACAATAGTAAGTAAAAGCATCCAAAACCATAAAAGGGACATGTGAAATAATTCGGGAAAGACTGGTTGTGCAGTGTTAATTTTCACAGTGCCCGAGCTACACTCGGGATGAGCCAGAATGGAACATTTCGCTTGCCCGAGTCCAGCTCGGGAAAAGCCGGGAAGGGTTAAGCAGGGTTTGCCAAAGCGGGTCCAGCCCGAAAAAACCCACTGTCAGTAAAGTAGGTTTTTCAAAATTTATTGCACATGGAAAACATTTATTTCAGATACAAACTAAGTGTTATAAATATTTTGATCTATACTAGGCCTAGAAATTGGTATTGATTGATTTTGTTATAATATTTATGTTTAGTTTGTTATAATATTCCCTGTGGTAGAAAGCTGCCGACACGACGACATTGTCGCAGAATCAGGAAGACAGTGTGCAGAAAGATTTTTGTGATTAGGGGAAAAAAGGCTAAGGAAAAAAAATAATATAAAACAGCCACCAGAAAAAATACCTATGAATCTATAGTATTAATATTAACATTTTTATAAATATAAACACCTTGTGTTTACTGTAAGAGGGTTGTATATATATTTATTATTGACTAATATTATAGTAATCCAGAAAGAAATTGGTTCTAGAAAATTTGTCGCAGAAAGCTGAAAATAATTCATGCCACATGGATAATATTTAGTCTTGGTCAGTAGCTGGTCTAGAAATTGCCCATCATCCTTTGCTGACCAGGGACGTCATTTCGAATTTTTCAAGGGGGGGGAGCAAAGGATGCATACACACAATGTAAAATTTTCCAAAAAGTGGCAAAAACCACGCCCACTTACATGCCAATACATTGATTTCCCAAAGTCAGAGGGGGTAATCGACGCCCCCCCTAAATGATGGGCCTGTTCCTGACAGTTTATTAGGTATTAAAAATAAAACTGCATGTGAATTTCACTTTTTTTTTTTTTTAATACTGAAATGATCAAAAAAAGCAAAAATTATTACAATGTATAAATTCAATTCAGTATTAGTTTAAAAATTCAGTATTACAACCCTTTTTCCAAATTTGTTGAAGAAGTTTTTTTAGGAGGTCACTGTGACCTCTCTTCAGGGCTCCCCTGATTCTATGAATTATGTAAAAGTAGTTGCATATTGTTGGAATAGAAAATAATTAAAAAAATATTCTTGAAAAAACCCTGGTTTTTCATCATAAACTCAGGCGGGCTGGGCTTTAAAAAAAAAGGGTTTTTTCAAACCCTGGGTTTAAGGGAATTACTAAAAGAAATGGTAATTTAAAACCTAATTAGATTATGTTTGCATCATTTTCACTGTTAAAAAAAATTAAAAAAAAAAAAAAAAATATTTTCCCTCTCTTCTCACTAACTACAGCATTGTTTAATGTTTAAAGTTTGAAGTATCTTTATCTTGAAGTTCAAATAAAGCTACCTTGAGCTTAGAAGGGTCAAGTAAATACATGTGCAGTGAAACAGATCTAAAAAAAAACCTGTGATAAATGTTATCTGTAGTACAAAGAGATTGGTTAGTTTTCTGTTTGATAAAAGCCATGACTAAAACATTGAAATGTCCACCTTTTAAGATAGGAAGAAAACTAGTCTGTAATTAAGCAACAGAAAATGATGTTTTAGCCATGCAATTATTTAAGGGTTTTAGAAGGTAAGTTATGACTTTCTGTTAGTTTATCAAGATTTTATGCGTATTGAAAGTTTTATGTTCTTCAAACCAATGATTAGTATATCATTCTAGTTAGTAGGTAAATGATTTATAAAGAATAATAATTGAATTGTTTTTCTGTTATGCAGAAAACCAAATTACCTTGTAACTGGTTGGATTTTAAAATAGGAAATTAGGACAAGATCAGAGCTGAGAGGACATTATATGCATAAGCTAATGAATAGCTATTAAGAAGCTCCCCAATGCAAAAGATTTTACAAGGCATAAATTCCATTTGAATTGAAAAACTTAATGCATTTATTGAAACTTTCATTTTTGTGAATTGTAATGTTTTATTAAGTATTGTAGTTTTGTAATGATTGTAGATTTTTTTCTGATTTGATTAAGTTGTTGTAATTTTTAATTAGTGGTTTTTACTAGTAGGAGCCATTATGCAACTCAATTTCAGTATTAATGATTTAAGTGGTCTCAAAATTATAGCTATGGAGTAAACTACTAAGATTGAGATTTTTCTGTTTGAAGAGAATGTATTTAATCACATTCTCTACTATGTTAGTGCCTTTTTATATGAAGGAAATTTTTTCCAGTGTTCTACCATTGAGGGTTTGACATGTGGAATACCTACTCGTACCACTCCAACGTTAACCCCAACGACATTAAAGAACATCGAGGAATCATTCATGGAATTGCATTCCATCCCACCTGCACCTCTGGAACATCAACACCAAGCTGGTTTTGCTCCCCCAGTTGTCTCCTTTCCTGGAATACCAAAACAAGAAGACAATCATTGGGTTGATGATTGCATGCATTCTTCAGATCGATCTCTAGACTCCCCGTGCCCTGCCTCTGAAGCTTCGACTACAAGTTCCCGAACATCAAAGGGCGGAAGGAATGGAGGTCGACGTCCTATGAAAGATGAAAAAGTAAGTTGTTTCTTGTTCACTAATGCATGTGCATAGCATGTACACAGAAAATTACTCAGTGTACTCTTTTGTTTTTAAAGTAAAATATTTTCATAATCTGATATAAATTGAGTGCTTCACAGTTGAAGTAAAACTTTCAATGCACTTCATTGCACTAATATAAACTCAATTGAGCCTTGATTGATGCATTCATAATGTGCATACAACAGTGATATCAAGTTTTACATTGGAAGCGGATATTTTAATTTTCACTTTTGCATTACTATTTTGTATTCGATTAAGTGGGAATCTTTAACATTGCGTCTTTTTCAGTGGTTCCCAAAATTCAGACCTCCAAAGCGAATAAAAAAAAAAGATTAAAATGCATTAACTGATGGGAAGAGGGAAAAGTTAATTTTCAGGACAGGGTTCGTGGAGGTCTAGACTTTGGGAACCACTGAGTTAACTTAGAATCAATCTACTTTTGTGTGCATGAGAGACATTTTCAATCAATCATAACTTAAGTAAGTGAATTTTCAGGTACAGCATAGCTTTTACATTGAATTACTGTAAGAAAGCTACAAATCAAGAAAGTATTCTTAAAGATCAGACCCCCATCATCATTGTTGATCAAAACAATTACTACTGATGTTTGTCGACTGTAACTTTATGGTAACTAGTGGAGAATTATTCCTGCAACCAAAACTGAAGAATACAGCATTACATTTGAAAAACTCAAAAATAAAGAAAAAAAGAAAAAGAATGAAAAATCTCATATAAATCGAGTGATGAGCAGGGGCGGCATTTCAGCATTTCGTTTGAGGGGGCGAGTTTGTTAACTATGAATTTAATCAGTATGGAATGAAATACATTTGGTAAAAATGAAGCTATCGTATAATGTATTTAATCTTAAGAAAAAAAAGGTTCATTTAAACAGTATGCAGTAGCTTGATAAATTCAAACATTCATATGACAAACTCGGAAAATTTCAAGATTTTTCCTTTATGTACATTTCAAGCGATTGTGGTTCAAATGATGCAAAACTTTATTACGAAAACTGTTCGTGCATGTTAAAATTTCTTCACTTTCGTTAAATATTATTGAGAATTAGTGAGCTTTTTTATTTAATTTTACATATGATCATTGATTTGTGATTCATACAAATTGAGCTTACACGTTTCTTATTATTCTGCGCAAAAATTTTGGGGGTGCGACCGCCCCCTCTTGCCCCCTTATTTGCCGCCTCTAGTGATGAGGGTGCTATTACCTTTGGGAGAAAGGACACTCCTGTATAAGTCAGGAATGAAAATCATCCGCGGATCCTTTCTTTTCCGCTTTTTGTGTATTTTCTTTCTTTTCACGATCCGAAAATTATTGTTACATTAAGTTTAGAACAAAAAAAAATAAATAAAATAAAATAAAGCTTAAAGTAAGTTGATTTAAAGTAGCAAAGGTAGAAATTACTCCCAACTTTCAAAGTGGTGGAAATGTTTTTAGGATGCAGCAGGATTGAAGCCCCAAGGATGACATGCAATTATCAGTGAACTATGTACTTTACTTTGGCATGCTGCTAAAAACATAAGTTGCCGTTGTTAGAGGTAGAAATTAGGAAAATTCAGTTAAAATATTAGAGATCTTGAGCAAAAAGTTGTGAAAATTATTTTGATCTTTAAAATTCATCAAAATTCCTGAAGACCAAAAAATATTAGTTAGTGAAATCATTCTTGAGACACACAAATCTAATTCATTTAAAATTGCAACCCCCCCTCCCCTTTTTTTGTTTCTACATTGTTATGGATGATTTAAAAAAGAAATAAGGAATGGGCAATTTAGAGGTTTGAAAATAAAAAATTAAAATGCCATTAACCTACTGATTTTACTTTCGATTTCATGGCGCAAATTAAGAGATTTCTCATAATAAATATTTAAAAAAATCTATCAAAATTTTAAGCCGTGCAATTTTTCCTCTTTTTGACTTTGAGCTGTTTTCATCCCTGATAAATAAATACAGTGAGAAACTTTGCTGTAGTTTTTACACTGATCTTGATTAATTTATTTCATTTCTTTTAGCTCAGTCCAGAAGAAGAAGAAAGGAGGAGAGTAAGGAGGGAAAGAAACAAATTAGCTGCGGCTCGTTGTCGTAGAAGAAGAATGGAGCTAACTAGTAATTTAATGAATGTAAGCTATTTTTAATCATGCAGAATATTTTATTAGTTTCAAAGACTGTCTCAAAGTAGTTATGAGTATGCTATTAAACCTACATCTGATAGGCTAAAATGATGTCAGGAACAAGCGCAGTAAGCTTCAGGGTGACTTCCGGCATTAAAAAACCTTAAGTTCTTGAATCTTTCTTTTTTTTCCAATTCCTTGAAAATCCTATAAAATTACAATGACATTTAAAAATGTTAGGAAATTCTTTGTTTCTTCTTATTCTAACCTAGAGTGCCTTGAAAACAGAGTGATGCCATGCGAAAAGCACGGCTGCCAGGATTCGTCCAAGTTCTTCTGCGAGACGAATCGGTTTGGCGCGATTAATGGAGAGTACCAAGATTTAGAACAGGATCGCGTCAGTTTGGCGTTATACAAAGTTTTACACAAGAGGAGAAATTTGTAGAGCTAGCTAGTATAGTATTTTATTTTTAACTGATGAAAGTACAAAACTGAAATAAATTGACAAAGGGGAAAATAGCGTTTTTAGGATTCAGATTTTAAAAAATTACCAATTAATAGCAAGTTTATGATATGAAGCTGCAATTTAGAAGTAAAATGCTACCATTATTTATTGTCTTTCTTTATTTTGTTGATTAATACAATTTTACACTTCGAATGCATTTTATGTAATGAGAAAATGTAAAACTGCAAAAACTGTAACTGACTTCTGTTGAAAATTTATTTCTTTTTAAAGAAAATTTTAAATATGATTTGAATATTAAAAAACAAAAAAAGCGAATGGAGTCAATAATTTAAAGTTTTTAAAAAGTTTTCTTCACTAGCAAAGTTTGGAAAAAGGGCTACAAGGAATGAAAACGAAACGCTAAACAATTCTATGCTCATTAGCTACCTTCTCAATAAATAAACTGAATAATTAATGAAACTCCGAAAAAAGTTTTATATTACAGCTAATTTTTAAAACCTAAGATTTTTTTATTCTTTGCTTACTCTAATTTATTCTTTGGAAATATTATTACTCACTGTGCAATTTTAACAATTATTACAGTCATAACGCTTTCACTATGGATCATTTATTTATCAAGATTTTGCAGACCGCTTCGAGACAAGTAATTTTACAAAATTCATAAGGAATATAAAAGAATGAATGAAATTTTCAATCACATTTAAAGCATAAAAAATTTTGCATTGTAAAGTGGAGGGAGAAAAGGAATAAAAAAACTCTATACGCAACAAATAGCAGATTTTAAACTCTATTAATGAATCATGCATGCTTGTTATTTATTCTTAAAAAGTGAAGCATATAAAAAAAGCATTTTTCAAATTGTTGAAGAAAAGGAGATACTGAACAGTCATTTAAAGCATTATACACGTTAAACAAATGTTTAATAATATTTATTTTTCGTATAGCGCTGAGTACGAGAAGCTAAAAATAAGAGCTTTCATTTGGCGACGAAAATCTCGCCAAACGCACTAGATTTCGGTATCTCAAGTTTAAACACTCATAACGAAAAGAAATCACGTTAATTTTGTAAAAATTTGCATGCATTAGGTAGCCAGTACATTCAATAGTCTGAAATATGTAGAAAATGATTCATAAATGCCTTGATTTTTATTTGCACCGCAATTTTCTGAAGCTACTAGAATTCGACCATATTAAGTCTACGGAAGACGGCGTGAGCTTTCTCCCTGCTGGACGAAAACTCTTCTTGACCAATCAGGGGGACTCGGTATGGCAGCACTCTGTTTTCAAGGCACTCTATTCTAACCAAGCCAAGCATGTAGCTGTTGTAATAAAAGGTGTGCTTTTAAAAGCTCCCTCCACTAATTAGAAGTGTTGCTTGGGTGAAAAAAAAAGTTAACTTCTAAAAATAAGTATTAAATGCCATTTAAATTTCATGTTTTACTTATCTTAAAAAATTGTGGTCATTCGGGATAAATAAAATAATTGTTTAAAAATTTTGGTCGCTGGAAATTAATAAAATGATTGTACTTGCCTCACAAGAATCTATACTGTAAAAAATATACAGTAATGCATGGTTTGAACGTACAGTAAACCATGGTATTTCGTAAAATGTATGAACCCGTGTTACTGATGTGAAATGACATCTAAATGAATGTGACACAAAAGCAAAAATTAGAAATAACTTCCATTTTTAAGGGTTTTACCCTTCTAATGCAAATTCATGCAAATATCAATTTTGAGGCTCAAAAAGTAGTAATTTTATAAAACTGTTATAAATTACACTCAACGATAATTTTACTCTTAAAATTTGACATTTTTGGTAAAACGTACCTTTAACCACTTTTATTTGCTACATTTAAAAAATTGCCCCAAAAAATATTTTATGGTCATCTAGATTTATTTTACCTTCTGTGCCCGGGAGAATTACCTTTCAGTAAAAAACTAGGAAGCTCAAATCACAGAAAAGTTTCAAATATTGGGGAGAGGAAAAAACTATAAATAAGGAGTACCGACATATAAATGATGCTTTTTGCATTAAAATGAATAGGAATGGATTAGGACTGTTGAATCAACATATAATTGAGAGACGTCAAAACTGCTTTTCTACATTGGTTCATAAGGTTTTAGACAATTTTGTTTTGTTTTCTGATAGCGTATAAATCTATTAAATTTGCAATCTGAGATTTTCTAGTTTTAGATGTTCTATTCATTAAAGTTACAATACTGTAAATTAAATGTTAATGTTTTGTTTTTATTGTGGATTGCTACGAAGTGTCTTTAATTTGCTGCCTTTTTTTTTCATTCATACCACATTCTTAATTTTTGTTGTGGAAAGTTCTATAAAGTCCTTGAAAGTGTTTAGGCACCTTGAAGCAGAAACATGATGCAATTGAAATAGAACTAGTTGAAATTTCTGGTCCTGCTGAGCAATTACGAGCTAAGGTCAATAACCCCTGGTATACACAGCAAAACCAATGAATAAAAATTTTACTGGTTGATTAGTGAATAATTTTTGTTTGATTTTTTTTATTTCTTTTTTTTTCCCACATTACAACAGTATTATTTTCCTTTCGACTTACCAGCTACAAATGTTTAGATGAAATTTGTTTCTTTATTTAATGGCAAATTACAAGTGCCGAAACAGCTTTAAATAATACTAATAATAAATCAAACTTAAAAATCAGAATTAGACAATTGCACATATTGTCAAATCGATTACTGTTACTCTGTTGCAAATAAATAAAAATGTTCTGTATCATCTGCAAAGAAATGTAAATGCTGGACTAAAATAGTTATTGATTACTTTGCTAGTAGACATGGTAATGTTGCAGAATTCATATAATAATAATAAAACAATATATATAATATGTAAATATAGTCTATGCCATCCCCATCAACTCTGGATGTAGGATCTTACTACAAGGGTTGCTTTGCTTCTTGTGCTGTCTAAGAAACAGCAGGTATTTTTGCCTACAGTATGAATTTTATTTATTCTTTTTTTGATGATTCAGAGCTTACCATTAAATGAGGTATTCCTGGTGCCGTATTATAGAATTTTTCCTGTTATGTATCATTAGTAGCCTCAAAAAAAGCTTTTAAAGATTTAGAAATTTTTTAGTCCAATTACTTCAGACAAGGCTTCACTAGATAGTGTTTTATACAGGCTGTTTCATTTGATCAAAATCTTTGGGATAAAAACGGTGGTCCTGGTCCAACGACATCTATCAAATTTTGTGGTAACTAACATCATATACAAATCAGATGATAAAAGAAAAAAATTAAAAGTTAATTTGTTGGCGACAATTTTACAATTTGGCGTTCAATTCTATTTTATTATATTTTAACATCATTTAATAGCTCGTTCGATTTGTTGGTTTATTCTGTATTTTAACGGCTTGTTTTAATTAGTTAGCGAATTATTTTTCATTTTTATTGATTCTAATTTTTAATTAACTATGAATATGAAACAACACTGGCACCGCAGAGCGATAAATGGCGATTTTAGAACGATAGTTCCATCAAAACTTTTGATGAGTTTAGATGGTCAAATTAATTTATTTGGCGATTTTTTTACATTTTAATGGACATTTTGGAATGACTATGGCACTAATATCTTGAAAAGCACATCAAGAATTTGTTCTCCGTAAAGCTTTTGAGAATATTTCAATAACCGAGATCTTTGGTAGTATGTACGTTTCAGTTATAGGTACGTTTTTTAACTTGGCGATGTATTTTCTTACCACCTAAGCAAAGATTAAAATTTTAAGCTTGCATCGTCTTCATGGTTGCTTCTTTTCTCTTATTTTGCATTTTAATTTAAATTTCAATGATAATAATGGCTCGATATATTTATTAAACTTATTATGTTACATGCTAATGGAGCTTTTAAAGTTGATTTGGCGAGTTTTTTAATAAGAATTCTCACATTATTTCGCAGCTTTTTTTCAGTTGGCCCATTATTTTACTTTCAAGTATTAAACGTATGTGTGAAATTAGAAACAAAAAAAAAATGATTTCGGTGATTGGAAGTCTGGTTATCCTTCCCTATTGGTGTTAAATCTTTGTGGCCAATTTTTGAGCGAGGGAAATACTTCCTTCGCAGACATAAACTAAAGAGCAACAAAATAAAGTAATTATCGCCAAAAATTTGTCAACCACAGCAAATTCCCAATTATTGAAATATTATCAATGTGTGAAATTTAACATAAAAAGAACATTACCTTTTTTAATGTTGTGTAAATGAAAACAAAATTTTACAGTTGGTCGTCGTAATATTGTAGTTTTGTTTATTTTTTTCGTACTTGTATTGCTCTTTAGTACCAAACAATTATATATGCTCATTTCGTTGTTACTAAAGAAATTAATATGTTTTGTTGTCAGTCATCTTTCTGTTGAACACCATCGCTTCATTACTGTACATTTCATTCTGGGGCATCAAAATGAAATGTCTCTACGAATACATTCGCCATTTATCGCTCTGATGGGTCACCGCTATCAAAATAAGCATCTGAGCTTTTGCGTAGCAATTAAGATCGTGTGAGCAACAATAATGAAACAAAATAGTAAATAGAACAATATTATTTCATTGCTACATTTTTATTTATCGGCTGCGAATTTAAGCGTATATCTTATTAATGCAAAGATGTCAAAATTGAACGCCATTGCTATATGTTGCTAATTCGAAGAAAGTAAACAATGAATGAATGTTGTATGACTGAATCATGAGTTGCGATCAACTTTACCTGAAAAGGAAATTTATTTCCCCTAAAAAGCAGTACTAATAAGGCCTTCGGCATCAATTCACTCTGTACTCCACTTCAGCTAACTATATCAATATTTTTTAACCCTAAAAGATAGGATAAACATCACTTTTTACAGCAGAAACAATATGCTAATAAATGTAAACAAGCTTTTGGGTGGTCCTCGTTCAGCGCTCTCTAGCGGGCAAATCTTTACCATTGATGTTTTGAGTAAAGATACAGCCTGTATAAAACGCTATCTAGTGAAGCCTTGCTTCAGAACAATAGACAAGATCTATAAGAGATAGACCATGGGACCCATTTTGTATTCTGCTCCATACCTCTTAAAGAGCTTCCCAAGCATTTAGAAATACTCTGTATGTAAGAAATACATAAATACCTTTGTGCAGAAAAGTAGAATAAAAAATGTAATATTGTTTTATTGGACAAAACTAGCAGATTACTGCATCCACATGCTTTGCTGTTGCAAGCAGGGGTGTCCATCCCTCCAAGCTCAATGGCGCAAATCCACAAATTTTTCACAACATTATTGTGCTTTTTATTTTTATTCCTCTTTTTTATTTTATTTATTTTTTTAACTATCATTTATTTATTTTTTAAATATTATTTACTTATTTTTTTTAATATTATTTAAATATTATTTATTTATTTTTATAAATATTATTTATTCATTTTTTTAAATATTTTTATTTCTTTTTTTAAATAAAACTATTTTTTTATACATATTATTAATTTTTTTAAAGCAGTAATTAGTGCAGAATAGAATCACTTTTTTCCCTTCCAGATATTCCAAGCACACACACACACACAGAGAAAATAAATAAATAAATAAATAATAATACAGAAATAATTTACATTAAAAAAAAAATATTGAATCATTTTTGTTTAAAAAAGTGCGTAAATAATTTAAATTAAAAAAACTAATTAATAAATAATTTAAATAAATAAATAAATTAGTTTTAAAAAATCCTCCCAAAAATTTTAATGGCGCAACTTGCGCCATAATCCCCCCCCCCCCCCCCTTGTAGGCACCCCTGGTTGCAAGGTACTTCTTTTACAGTGCAACAAATGAGCTTTTGGATAAAAAGCTTTCGTCTGATGTCTTTTCATCCATAAACTCGTTCTTTGCATTGAAAAAAGTGTTCCTTGTTATGCTGAAACACGTGTATGCAGAAATGTGCTAGTTTTGTGCAATAAAATGTTATTTCTAATTTTACTCTATATGTATATTTTTTAACAAATGATGCACTATCAAGAAAAAAGAAAAATGTATATATGGTTATGTCTCTCTACTTTTTTTGGTTATCATATTTATTTTTTGCTTTAATCTAAGGTGCATCCACTTTATTGAATTGATATTTTACTGTTTTGCTATAGGAAACAGATGGTCTTGAAGAAAAGCGACAAACTCTTCAGAATGAAATACATATGCTCACATGCCAAAAGGAAGAACTTGAGTTTTTATTGGAAGCTCACAAGGCTACTTGTAAAATGAATCCCAATTCTTCAAAAAACAAGTCAATAGACAATAAACCTCAGTTCTCTAAGTCAAAGTCTTATACTCGTCCAAACACTCTGTCCTTGTCCTCAAATTTCAACAATTCTGAAGGCGGTGTTTCACTCAGATCATCTCCTGACGTGTCCAATCTCAATGGTTTGAATACCTCCTTAAATACTCCTTCAGCTGGTCTCTACTTCAACATGATGGATGGCAACAGCTGTGTTACAAGCACAGCTAGTAGTGGCCTTTCTTGTGTGATATCTTCATGTGGTGGACAACAACGAAGCTCAAGCAGTGATTTGTCTAGTCCTGATTCAATTCCACCAAAGCTTGTATCTTTGTAACTTCTTCACCAGCTGCAAAACTGCTTAAGTTTTATTAGACTCGCAATGTTTTTTTGTCTGAGTATTATTCATCAGCTTTGAAATTTGCTCATCCCATTGAAAGTACATTTTATGCTATTTGCTTAGTTTTAAGTGTTGCTCGTTTTCTTTAAAAAGTAAACTCCAAACAGCATTTTTAGTATAATTTTCTTGACATTTGAATCTTTTCAATATTTTCTCATTTTGAAAAGTTGCACTGTTTCAATACTTGTTTTGTAGTTTGTCAAGAATCTTTGCTACATTTCCATTTTTGTTCTTGCATTTACTATCCTTATAAATTTTCAACCAGATGATTTTTATCAGTTTTGAATTTTTAAAATACAAAAATTTTAAAGGGAAAAAAGGGAGAGGTAGTTTTTATAATCAAGTGTATTAAGTTTTTAACTTCTGAAAAAATACACGTAATTGAAGGTTGAATTTTATCTTGAAAGAAAATGGTTGCTTTTGAAAATTGTAAATGCTGAGATTTTATATTTCAAAACTAATATTTAATATTTTTAGATCAATTTTTATTCTTAAATTAAATACTCTGAAAAATAAGCTTATCTGAGATAATTAGACATTTTTGCCTGAAAGGTAATAGCTATTTTTAGTGATTTTTTAAATTTTAATTAATTTATGAATTTTTGTCATTGAAATCTTATTGAACATGCATCATTTTATATAATTTTTTTTATAAATCTAATTTTTTCATTAAATTGTATTTATCAGAATAATTATCACATGCTTTCATTTTAGATAAACACATGCAAGTAAAGGTTCTTTAAAATGAGAACTACCTTTTGAAATGGCGGTAAAGGAAAGAAACAGTTTGAAGGAAGTTAATGATCTTTTTTGGTTAAGAAAAGAAAGTTTTAAGACCTCACTAGTAGGATTTTGTCTTGTACATGGTTTGTCAAAATAGTCTCAGACATGAAAAGATGTTAGAAGAATTTTTAATCATTTTCAGAAACATGTAGTGAAACTAATTCATTGTGACATCTGCCATTTGCTGAAAGCCAGTTAAATCATATTACACTCAAGCCTGTGCTATTAGAATATCAGTTTTAAAATATCCCACTTAATATAGTGCATTTTCAATGTACAAAAGCGTTTTAAAGTATCATTTTGATTCCGGATAATGTAATATCCTACTTATTAGAATATTTTTTTGTTTCAAAATAGCTATTCCATTTAGTGAGCTCTACTATACTATGTTCTCAACAGTACCTCTTTTCATATGATGAGGATTATAATGGGCATGACAGTATATTACATTTTTCACATCTGAAATTATTTTTAAGACCATGAACAGTGGCTTTGAGGTTATCCTCCATTCATTTAAAAAATCAATTCTTAAGACATTTTGAACCAATGTCATATCTTCCTACATTTTAACACAATGTACATGCTGCCATTCTCCATTGGTGGTTAGTTTTTTTTTTTTTTTTTTTTTTGCCGAAAATAAAAGTCGCCCGACTTCCCTTAAACTGTTATCAGGTTTAATAACATTGAGTTTAGTAGTTTTTGTAGCCATTTCAAAGTGGAGCTTCAATTATAAAGATTATTTTGCTTTCCTAAGTGAATTTAATGCCTGTTGTAAAGTCATATATATATATTAACCAATTTCAAACTTCAAAGCACAGACTTAAAATTTCATTTAATTGTCACTTATCCATTTTGTCCTATGATCATATGTAAATGAGTATTAATTAACTTCAGGGCTTCATTTTGCTTGGTAACTCAGCTTCCTTACTTCTTTTCAATATTTTGGGAATTTTCACACTGACGGATTTCAAACTATTTATATATGGAAGTGCTGAAAACTAGAGCTCTCCTACATAGTTTTTATTTGTACTTATTGTGAGATAATCTTATATCAATTGTTGCGATTGTAGGGAAAAAAAGATCTTCAACATAGCTTTGATGTTGTTATCAGGACTGTACACTAGCTCGTTCATTTCAATTTTTAAGTGCAGTAAACCCAAAAAGTATTCAAGATATTTTATGAGGAATTAAACTTTTTAAAATTCAGCTAGTTTATATCTTTTCTTGGAAAAGGCTATGCATTTTGTTTGAAAGTTTGAACTACTATGAAGAAGTACTAGAAGTTTGTAAAATTCGTAACAGTAGGTCTTTAATCAATTTAACCTAAATGTTTTCCTTAACAGAAAAAAGGTTTAAGAATTTTTTGCTCTAGTAATGATAAGTAAATATCTTAAAATTGATATATTTTTGTACCTATACCTGGTATAATCAAATAGCAATAAATCAAAGCAATGTGATTACACATAATAACATGCTACTATAGATTTGATCTAAGAACATTTCTTAAATAATGTTCAGTATAGAATTTACAATTATAGAGATTTTTGGTGTCAAAATTTGACTAAGCATTCTATTTTTCTTCATTGATTATAGCATAGTCTCTGAAAAACAGTATAATGTATAGTATTCTTGTTAAAGAAAAAATATTGTGGCCGAGTCTTTTCAAAGACAGCATTATTTTATTACATTTATATTATCGTATATGTACATGAAATGCCGTCTTTTTTGATTCAGAATATTATTCTTCAACTGTAGTTTTTGAGACTGATTTTTTACACTATCTTGGACATTTTTGTAATTAGCAGAATGAAGTGATATTAGAGGTATTTTTGTACATTTTGAAAGCTCAGGTGCTTTGTTTAGTTTTATTTAATTTTTGAGATGTAGGCTAGTCATTTGCATTTGTATTGGATCTCTCTAACTGTATTTCTCATTCAATAAATTTACTAAAATTTAATTAAAATGATGACTTAAAAAGTAATGTTTTTTACGTAAATTTATCCCCCATCTCCATTAAAAAAAACAATTTGATTCATTATTGAATTGAGTGTTTGCAAATTTAAAGTATATATGTTTATGTAACATTTTATTGTGTATGAATTAATCTTTAAATTTTGCATTTGTAAAAAAGAGTTGAATATTGCCTCAACATTTAAGACTTTTTCATGATACATATAATATATGCAAATTATGTGAATGATAGGAAAAAAATTGTATATATGTTTTATTTTTTAATCGTTATTAGCACAGTAGAACCTCTTTAAGGTGTCACAATCAATTTACAAAATAGTTTCTTTTCTTTTTCCCCCCAGACGTTTGATAAATTAGGCTAGTTTATTATTTCCCTTTTGAATTATGTTCATTTATTTAATTTATGTTTCATAAATTTCTTGATGTCACATTTTTCTGTGAAAGACTAGATCAGTTGTCCCTTGAAGTAATGAGAAAAATGTCCATTTCATTGCAATATAGTCATTTTAGTGTTTTTGTGTCTTTGAAATAAAATGCCAGTATACGTTGTGACGTTCTACACTTCTCAATATCAACAGTTTTAAGAATGATCAGCTATTTAAAAAAAGAAAGAAGAAACTCATACTGTGGCAATTTTTTGCAGTCTAAATTGCAAGATGATATTTATTGCTTGAATCCACAATTTTAAAGTCAAATCTTTGTGATGCAGGCTGCTGTTAAAAATATTTTACCCATACCGGGTGTTCGAATCAAATGTACCGAATTTGGGCAGTCAATTTTAAAAATTAACGTTTAATTGCTATGAGGGTGATATTGGCAAAATTTAGCAGCTGAATTCTTAGAGTTTGCTGGCAATGTTTTTTCTTGCGTCTGACGCTACTGCGTTTTTATAAGCGGATCGTAGGACAAAGGTTTTTGTAAGAAAAGGCACAAATGTTCTCTGTATGCAATGCAAAAGACAACAGAGTTTGAAAGCATAACAAAACTAAAATTAGCTATGAATACTTACAAGATATCCATAAAATAAAATCCGTATTCTTCTATGAGATCTCTTTTAAGAGCTCTGTTGATAGCTTAGTGAGCTGTCTTAGTAGCCTTTCAGTTCCCATTTCGAGAAAAGTTTTGTGCCATTTTTTATTGCTCTTTGAAATATTTTTTGCACTGTTATTACGGATTCGTGTTTTGCATTGCATACGAAAGAACAATTCAGTCTCTCTCTCTCACAAGGACTCCATTTTTTCCTTTGTCCACACATAAAAAAGAACAGTTGAGTCTGACGTGAGAAAAAAAAATGATCTCAAGCTCAAACAATTTTGCTGCCATTTTGCCAATACCACTCTTGTAGTGCTCAAACTTTTTTTTTCTTCGAATGTTCAAATTCGGTGAATTACAGCGAACAAAATTGGCAGTCCCTTGAAGTTTTTTGTAATAGGACTTTACTGTATTTAAAATTCCTACACAGAGAAGAAATGACACTTTCTTTGAATGCCATATTCATTCCTATAGCACTAAATCTGTGATTTCTTAATGAGGTTCTTATATATTTTTAACTTAAAAAACATTAAATATATTATATTAAAAAATGCTTAATGAGATTTAAAAAAAAAATAATTAGTCACTAGTTTCATGTATTCTAAGTTTTAGTCTAGATTGTATTATCTTTTTGTTGATTTATTTAAAAGTTCATTATTTGTTATTTATATTCATAGGTTTTTTATTTGAAAGATATGTTTGTCATTATTGAAATTAAGTATTGCTAACTGCTTTTGTTTCATGCATATACTTGTGATAATCTGTGTTTTTGCTAAAGCGTTTTCTGATAGTTTATGAGTAAAAATGTATTTTGTCCTTAATAAAAGCTGTTTATTGTGAAATTATTGTTTGTTCTCTTTCAATGAGTGGATAAAGAACTCGGTTGAAGCTTTGACTGTGTGAAACTGTTAGCCCTGTTCTTCAGCTGATAGGATATAATACATTTACACTATATTAGAATAAAATCAACATATCATAAATTACTTATTTGATTGTAATTTGATGTGATGACCCTTATGCATTGTTTGCAAAATGGGTGGTAATCAATTGAAATCAATCGGTTGTTTCATGAAGCATTGCAATGGCGTAACTTTCTATAACTGTAAGAAACAGACTAAAAATTTATTGTTATGCCTTTTCTGCGTTTTTTGAAACTTCAATATCTCAAAAATTCTGGGAGCAGCTCCCGATTCCTTTTCTTAACTTCATTCAACAGAGCCGTGAATGCGTTTTTACCCGACTACGGCAAAGCCTAAAGGAAGGGTTATGTTTTTAGCAGTCTGGCTATGTTTGTGGTTAAGGATGTTCCACCGTAGCTCCTAAACTATTCATTCGGTTTTGATGAATGATGTGCCAATCGATTCGTTTTCGAGTCTCGAGTGTCATAGGCTACTTTTTACTAGAATTTAACAAGAGGAAAGATCGATTATTTCTAGACAAGCACCGATTTTTAACTGATATTTTCGTATCTAAGTGTGTTTTAGTTCAAACAAAAGTCGCAATCAACAATGAATTTCCAGTTTAAGGCTAACCTAGATTTTAGCATGAAATTAGTTAAAAGCAATTATCAGTACACAAGTTGCAAGGTCGTACTTTGAATGAGGCAGTAATTGACGTTGGAAGACGAATTTTTGCAAAGGGCCAAATTTACGTCACATTAAGTAGGATAAGGGCAATAGAGGGTTTATTTATAAGCGATCTGAACCCACGGAAACTTTTAAGCAGTCCTCATGTTTCAGCGTCTTTGATGGAATTGGAAAGGCTGAGAAGTTTTGACACTGCTCAATAAAAATTACCCAAATAACTTTTCATAATTTTTTGTTATGTACATTATGTACATTTCATAATTTTTTGTTATGTACATTTTGTTATGTACATACATTAGTATTTATTTTTGTAATGTATATTCATTTGCTAACATACAGTGGAGTAAAATAAAAAAGTTTTAAAAACCTGTAACCCGACTACAAAAAAGCTCTAAAAAGTAAGAAATAATAACAAGTTTAAAAACTATAACCTGACTACAAAAAAAAAAAAAACTGAAAGGTAAGAAACAAGGTAGGTGCTATTCAGTGGCGGCGCCAGCTATGGGGCAGGGGGGGCCGTCGGAAGCGTCCTGCCCCCCCCCCTTCCCCCATCGGGGAAAATTTCTAACTTCGTCGGCTAGATGTCGTATCTCTTTTGAACGAACGTAAGTTCTACTGGAGAAAGTTATTTTTGTTCAGGTTGAAAAGAACAAATCTTCCTCTTTTTACTTCCTTTTACGTAGTAAAGGAAGTATTGTGATCGCGAAAAAAAAATCACTCAAATTTGAGTCTAAATTTTGATTTTGCTCACCCCCGAATGAAAAGTCCTTAGTTTTTTTGACCTGTCAGCACGTGCATATGTACCTACCAACATATAAGCAGCCGAAATTTTTTTTTCAACCACCCCCGAGTTAATTACGACGAGTTTTCTCGTGACGTCTGTATGTACGTGTGTGCGTATGTATGTATGTGGGTCGCATAACTCAAAATCTATATGTCGTAGAAGCTTCTAGCTTGGTATGTAGGCTCTGAGGATGGTCTAGTTGTGCACCTCCTCTTGTGGTTGCATTTGAATGTTCCCAAGGGGGTGTTTTACCCCTTTTTTGGGGTAAATCAGTGTTAATTTCAATGCAGACTCAAGCGATAGGAATTGGCGGAATGGCGGATGGAAGGTCCAAAACCAAAAGGTCCATGAACAGAAGATCCAACGTCCC